>JAYJMB010037068.1:0-33769 GCA_036873735.1 Pouteria campechiana | reverse complement strand
CACATTAATATAGATATTTCATCCATTTATATAATTTTTTGATAATAAACTTCCTCAAAAATTAAATTGTACAATATGCCGCATTGTAAAAGTTTCTAAAACTTTACAAGAGTGAACATTTACATTTTTGAAATTTTCAGGGCCTTACATTAAAGCACTTTGGAGTCATGAGCTTACAAGCTTTGGGGCTAAGTCATGTTCTTTGGAGTCGACAAAGCATTTCAAAGATAACGAATGATATCCTTTGGAGTTAACAGAACACTCTTCAATAAATAATGCTCATCGGAGTTAGAAAATAAGTACTTTGGCATTCAGAGTTAGTTTTCCTTAGAGTTACTGAATATTTACTTCGGATATAGAGAAATATTTTGGAGTTCGGAGTCAATTCCTTAGGAATTAGCCTCCATGGTTCTATCACAAGTCATTTTGGTCACGCCATTTTGGAGCCTCTAAAACATATTTTTGGAGCATTCGAAGATATGGAAATGTGTGAAGTATGCAAAGAAACTACCTATATCTTAAAAGCTTGGAGGATCTGAAGCTAACTCATAGCCTCCAAAACCATGTTGAAAGACAGTGATTATAAATTTAAATATTTCTCAACATTTAATGATTTTCACCAACCACAACGGACAAAGCCAAAAATCTCAAAGAAAACTAGAGACTTAAATATAAAAGAAGTTAAGTGAGAACAAAGAAAAAAAAGAGTTTCACACTGAAAAATAAGAGAGAGCATTTATTAAGTCTTTAAGGCTTTTCTTTCATGATTTCAACTCCACTGTAGTTCATTCAAAGAAGTCTTCAAAGTCATTCATTCAATCACTTTTGGAGATTGAATCCTACTGCTTTTATTAGCATATTACTTGTGTTTACTACTTTCAAACTTCATACAAAATCAGCCTACTAGAGGCAATAATACTTGTACACATTTATTTTTCTATATCTCTACAAGTTTGAGAACTTGCCTCTATGTAGTGAAAGCAAGTAGAATACTTGCTTAGCATTTGAATAAGTTATTTGGTGAGCTTGGAAACCAACAAGTATATTTATTTGATTAGGAGATTACTAATCAAAGAAGGTGTTAGTGGAACTTGAGTTTAGCAAGTAAAAATAACTCAAAGAAGTGGAATAGGAACTCAAATGAAAGGCCGAACAACAATAAAAATACCAATCTAATGCATTGTGTTATCAGTCTTTTCTTTACTCTTGCACTTTAATCTTTATCTAGAAGAAACTTTTAAAGACTCAATTCATCTCCTTTTGAGTCACCATCTGAACGGGTCCAACAAATGGCGACTTGATTACAGTATGATGTTGATGTGAGTGGCTGGCATTTGACTTTAATGTGACATGTGGTGAAAGCATGATGATAATATGATATTGATATGCCCTAGTGGCTTATGATGTATTGTGCCATGCTATTGACATGCCTTAGTGGCTAATTATATTTTAATTTTATATTATATGCCCATGGTGGCTATGTTATATGATAGGCTCGTGGTCAATTTGGTTATGTCGTATGCCCATGGCAGATTTAGATATACTGTATGCCCATGGTGGCTATGCTATATGATATGCCCATGGTGGCTATGCATATGTGATTGCCTTATTGAGTAATATTTTATTATGCCATATTGGCTTATGTTTGGGTGACATGGTAAATGATATTAGAGTAGTGGTGATTGATAACTTATGAATAAAATACATTTGATATCTTGTGAATTTGTGATCCTAGTGAGTCCTGATGCTGAGCATGACTTGATGATGAGGTCATGATAATGAACATGCCTTGATGGGTACATTTTGATGGCGTAGTTGTGTTTGAATCTCGATTATGATGATGCCTTGATGGTTAGGTTGTATATGAGTCTAAATTTTGAGGATCGGCTTGCTAATGATGATGTATTTTGAGGATGTGTCTAATCCTATTTAATTTCATCTAAGTAATGAGTACATGTGTGTTATAGGCTTGGAGACATGGTGCATTGTCATGCACCTCTGCATCTCATGAATGTACCAATGTTTTGGATTTTATAAACTTGAGCCTGTTTCTTCATAGATTTTTTAATCATTGTTTTCTATCTTGTCTACTTACTGAGTTTACTTGGACTCACACTATTTTATTCGTGGTTTTTGGTTGAAGGTCACATGATGGAGCCTAATTGGGGGTTGGTGCGCATGATCGGGATTAGATGGTGATCCTCATGCTGGTTGGTGATTTGAAAGTTAGAATCCTATCTTGAACATTTTGATATATGTGTATATGATATTTGAAAGATTCAAAATGATGTATATTGAGTTGTATTGGCATGTCATAGTGATAAATATATATGATGTGTGGGGATGGATTTTTGTTACTTGTCCACTTATTCCTTGCCATTACAATGCGGCTTATGATTCTGTGCCATTTGTGGGTATAAGTGAGCGTGTATTATGATTGTATTAGTAGTGTATGCATGGTTAGAGATGTGAAGTATGTGTGCCTGACCATACTGACATAGTATTGTTGTGTATTATGGTCTATGGATGTACAGGATTATGCAAAATTTAATGTATAGTTTTGAATCCTTATATTTTAGGAGAGACTCTGCCCAATATTTGGTAGAATTCTTCTCTAAAATATAAGAATGTATTGCCCTAGGTATCTGGGTGTTACAGAATGGTATTAGAGAATATGTTATTTTAGTGAATATGTTATTAGAGTTAAGTCCTCTAATACTAGTGGTAATGGCTACTGGACATGAGTAAGAGAATGACATGCATAATACAAGTCTATTAACCTATAGGATCATGGGGGAACATTAGCCTAGGGAATGAAATTAGAGACCTTAAGTTGATAAGTTGAATAAGTAGTCCATATGTCTAGGGTTGAATGATTGTGTCATTGACTTGGTGTAGCAATGGCACCAAGGAAGGAAGTGGATAAAGGGGAAGATCCCTTATGAGGAAAGATAAATCAGAAGAGCATACCGTTATGACACATGTTTTGTTTGATTTTCAGGTATCATGGTAAATTATGTCTATGGCATTTGGAAGTCTAACTGATTTGCCTAAATATCTTATGCATAAAGTGGTGAAAATATCTACCTGTAAGAATAGT
The DNA here is from genome assembly GCA_036873735.1 of Pouteria campechiana. NCBI lineage: Eukaryota > Viridiplantae > Streptophyta > Magnoliopsida > Ericales > Sapotaceae > Pouteria > Pouteria campechiana. The sequence goes on along the minus strand of JAYJMB010037068.1, from coordinate 30,669 downwards.
GAGCATGGCTAATAATGTTATGCTATCATTATAAGAATTGAAAGTAGATAATTGTATGTTGATGTGGTCTATTGGCCCTAAAAGGATTTGATATTATCTTGAATATAAATTGGTTGACATTATCCTAAGTATGAGTTTGTTGGCAAAGCACGAGGCTTTTGGAAGATGGTGATCTAAATATTCATTATTATGTGATCTATTCATTATTATCTAAGGAAATCCAATGTAGTGGCTGAGGTCATGACTAGAAAATTGAGGAGTGGCATGGTATATATGTTTATGTGAACTGATGTGGATTTGAAAGGGATGGCAACATAAAGGTGTTAATTGAGTTACTATTAGAGAAAACTTGCATTCTATTTCGAAACTTATTTTGACATGGGAGCATGAGAAAATGCTGACATTTGCAGTTTCAAGGACAAAATGTTTTGTGAGGGGGGTGGAATATGAAGCCCAGGATTTTGAAGGTGACTTTTTTAAAAAACCATTATTTTGGGAGAAGAAGAAATATTTTCTAAATAATTCAAGTGGGATCATTATGTGTATGAATTACACTTAATTAAATTAATTTGTGTTTTAAGCATAAGAGCTTGTTAGAAAGAACCATTAAATGAAAAATGCATCACTTATATCCAATTTTTGGCATAGATGGAGGATGAATTAGAAAAAGTATTTAACACAAAAGTTATATTCCTTAAAATTATCTTTCCAATACATTAGAATCATATGATTTGGTCATCGTATTATGAAGTTATGCCCAAATTACCAAACTATTCCTAGTGGGCAGATTTGGATGCCCAGGACAGGATGAATGTTAATAATTTTGAGATTTTTTGTGTAAAATAATTTTAGAAATTTGCATGTAAGACTCATTAAGATAAAGTCATATGTATAATGTAGAATTTAAAATGTGTTTGTATGAATTGTGAAATGGATTTTTTTATGCGACACCCTAGGATTTAAGGTAAGGAAATTTTCTTTTAATAATTATTTAGGGCATTGTGCACATGATAAAAATTGAATTTTAGGGAAGAAATATTTTATATACTTTAATGTATCTATCAATAGAGGTTTGATTGGTAATTAAATTATGGATTTAGGGTGCAAAATTGAGTGATTTTGGGATACATGTGCATGGATAGAATGATGCACCACTAGAGCACCTAAACTAAGCAAACCCTCAGGACCCCCATCTCTTTCCCACGCCCCCATGCTCTCCCATTCATGCCCAAGAGCTTGCAGACCTAATCAGCCCCGATTGACACCACTTGCCATCAATCAAGGGAAGAATAATTCCCCTTTTTGGGCAGAAACAAGTCCCCATAAAAAATCCACCAATCTTTTTCTCTTTGGACATGTTTAAGGAAGTGGAGATTGCTATTTTGCATTGTTAGGTTGCTGCAACATGTGGGATTGTAGATCCAAGGAAGAAAATTATGGTTGAGATGTTAATCATCGTCTAGAATTGAGGTAAATCACTTTCCCCACATTCTATTTGCATTATTTTGTTTTAGGGCAGCAAGGTGTGATCTGTGGGCATGATCTATGGGCCAAACCTACTTGATCAATTAAGGATTTTATTGGGGAGATGATTAATTGAAAATTTCAGTAAGATTATGAATGATTGGGACGTGTTTGGGGTGTTTATGATGCATATAATGTATATGATGTTTAATTGATGATCTAATGATGAAAATATGATGTTAATTAAGTAAAAATTATGACTGGGTGATGATGTAAATGCATTTTATACACTATATGTTGCTAGAAAATGCAAGTTAAATCATGCATGTAACATGTTTGGTGAAGTGTCCCAAAGAGAGGCCATGGAGGTAATTAACTTGCTTAAGATATAATTGTAAGGATAATTTAGTTAGAAACATATTGTAGGGTGTTGAAAATGAATGCCCATTGATGCATATTGCTGAAATTTTATAAAAACATGATGCACATGACATGTCTAGTGAAATGTCAATGAGAAACCATGTGGGATGAAAGGGGCAGCCTATGTAATGGATTTGGGGTTTAATTGACTAGGTTAAATCGTTATTTTGATGCTCAATTAATTGTAAACAGATTGTTGAAGATGAGAATAATGTTAAACAGATTATACATAGCTGAAAATTACAAACTGCACATATGTGTTGAATGATCAATGGAATTTCCCAATGGGAAACCAAGTGGAATTGGGGTATTTGATTAAGACCCTTAGTTGACTATAGAATGGTTAGTAAGATAGAGTATTAGAGGTTTAAATTCATGGTTAAAATAAGGATTAAAAGATGAGGCAGCCATAGTAATGTGTAGGGTGAAAATCTCAGTTAAAATGCATCTTAGAAATCAACCCAAAAATGGGCAGCTATATGGACAATTTGTATACTTGGAAATTTATTTTATTTGACTTGAATTAAGTGAGTAAAATGTAAGTATAAATATCTAGTGAAATGCTCTTGAAATGTAATGGGTATTGTTATGGAAAGATGGTTTATAATCCACCAATTGGCAGATTGGAAAAAGGACTACAAGCTAAATTTTTGTAACCTCCTTAAGTCAAGTTGGTCTTAATGCTATGGAGCTATTTTGGTGTTTTTAAGTTTACCCAATAATTCAATGAATGATAAGATATTGAAAATGATTATTTAATCCCTAAATGTCAAAAGGGATTGGATGGGTGAATTTCACTTGGCAAATTACATACTTGAGTTAAATCTCCCATGTGGATGTTTGGGAATGTCCAATATGATGTATGTATTGTATGTAGGATTTGTTGGACTTTTATTTGGGAGTCAAGTGTCAAATTAAATATTGTGGATTTATTCTCATTTGAGATAAGTAGGCTTTTTTCTGTTGCATGTATAAGATCATATAAATTTATGTAAGTGAGTGTTTTTCTTTTGAAATGAGTTTGCAAATGTTTGACTGAATGAGGATAGTGAGTACACCAAGATTGCATAGGGGCACCATGTTATGAATTGGTATTTATTTCTTGGCATTTGGATTTAGAAATTTAAAATTATATTGCTTTATGTATTTGATTTGGAATCTATATTTGGCTATTTGTTTAACTGAAATGCTTTTGATATGACATTGCATGGCATTTGGTTATGAGTCATGAGTCACAGATGATATCCAAATGATAGTATTTGAAGAGATCTTGATAGTGAAGTATGATGACATCTTATAAGTTATAGATCATTGTTTCATGTGGTATATGATGAGCTCTTGATGATAGTATATGATAATGACTTGATGTATTTAATGAATTCTTAAGATTCATAGATCATTGTATCATGTGGTATATGATGAGGTCTTAGTGACAATGTATGATAATTACTTGATGTATGTGATGATGTCTTATGAATCATAGATCATTGTTTCTTGTGGTATATGATGAGGTCTTGGTGACAGTGTATGATAATGACTTGACGTATATGATAATGTCTTATGAGTAGTAGATCAATTACTTCACGTGATATGTGATGGTACTGTATTGATGTATGATTGGTTCATGTGGTACATGATGGTGCCTTGATTACAGTGTGATGTTGATGTGAGTGGGTGGATTTCGACTTTAATGCGATATGTAGTGAAAGCTTGATGACAATATGATATTGATACACCCTAGTGGCTTATAATGTATTGTGCTATGCTATTAACATGCCTTAGTGGCTAATTATATTTTTATTTCATATTATATGCCCGTAGTGGCTATGTTATATGATAGGCCCGTGGTGGCTTTGGTAATGTTGTATACTAGTGGTGGCGTTAGATATATTGTATGCCCATAGTGGCTATGCATATGTGATTGCCTTAGTGGCTTATATTTTGTTATCCCATAGTGGCTTATGTCTAGGTGTCATGGTACATGATATAAGAGTAGTGGTGATTGATAACTTGTGAGTAAGATAAATTTGATCTCTGGTGAACTTGTGATCCTAGTGAGTCCTGATGTTGAGCATGACTTGATGATGTGGTCATTATAATAAACATATCTTGATGTGTATGTTTTGATAGCGTAGTAGTGTTCGAGTCTCGATTATGAGGATGCCATAAGGATTAGGTTGTATATGAGTCCTGATTTTGAGTATTGACTTGCTAATGACAATGTATTCTGAGAATGTGTCTAATCTTAGTGAATTGCATTTGAGTAATGAGTACATGTGTATTATAGGCATAGGGACATATTGCATTGTCATGAACCTCTGCATTACATGAATGTACCTATGTTTTGGATTTTATGGACTTGAGTATGTTATTTCACAAATTTATTGATAATTATTTTCTATCTTGCCTACTTACTGAGTTTGCCCAGACTCACACTATTTTATTCATGGTTTTTAGTTGATAGGTTAAGTGATGGAGCCCAACCGGGGGTTGGTGCTCATGAACGGGATTAGATGGTGATCATCATGCTGGTTGGTAATTTGAAAGTTAGAATCCTATCTTGAAAATTTTGATATATGTGTATATGATATTTGAAAGATTCAAAATTATGTATATTGAGGTGTATTGGATGAATTTTTGGTACTTGTCTAGTTATGTCATTTTCCATTACAATGCGAATTTTGATTCGATGTCATTTGTGGGTGTATGTGAGCGTGTATTAGATTATATCAATGTTTTATACATGATTGGAGATGTGAAGTATGTGTGCATGGCTATACAAACATCGTATTGTTGTGTATTATTGTCTATGAATGTATAGGATTATAAGGAATTTGATGTACAAGTGTAAAACATTATATTCCAAGGGAGACTTTCCTAGATTTCCAATAGAATTCTTCTTTGGAATATAAGAATGTAGCACCCTAGGCCGTGGGCTGTTACACCACCTGTGCACAACTTTGATACAACATTTAAAGCCACAACTTTGACAATCATTTAGACTTTGAATCCTTTATTTTTAAGCATCATATTATTTATTGTTCTACATTAAATTTTTTACAAAAAACCTAAGTAAGAGTCATTCATCTGTAATAGCTAGATCTTTTTTTTTACTATAGCAAGTAAGGGGATTGCTATTTGTTAGTGTTGGTTATAGCAAGTAGGAAAGAGTTGTTGATCTTTAAGAGTTGGTTGGTGAGCTCGGGAAAACCAACAAGTGTATTTTTTATCAGAGTCCTGATCAAAGTATTAGTGGAACTTGAGTGCAGTAGAAAAGGCTAACTCAGAGAAGTGGAGTTGGAACCCAAGAAGGGCCAAACCACTATAAAAATTATGTGTTCAAGTGTGCTGCACAATTTTCTCTATTTTATTTTCGCACCTTGTTTTTTATTTGGGAAAAGTTTTAAAAGCTCAATTCATCCTCACCCCCCAACCCTATTAAGCTATCATCAATAAGGGACCAACATATATAACTAAATTTTCATTCAAGACACTCTCCAAGTAACCTCATGAATCCATGAGTAATCAATTTACATGTTAATCCTAGACATTAAACAATCATTAATCAATCCTTGCCATTAATCAAATGTCAAACATGATCTTAAATGATTTGAAGAAGATTAAATCAAGTTTGGAAGGAGGAAAGCTGAAAACACTATTCACAGCCTAAATATACTGGCCATTACTAATCATGAAGCAATCAAAGTGGTTAGAGTGCAATCTAGTGCATGGTTGAACCATTGAAAAGATCTTCACCGTTAATTGCACTAAACTTGTTCTTCATGACCAATTGAATCAAATTCTCCACACATGTGCATGTGACACATGATATATAACTTCTCCATCACAATAGTATCATAATTCTCAAGATCTTGGCTCAAATAAGTTGTCAATTAGGTTTCCTTGCTACAAAATAGCTTATACGGATTTAAGGTAAGTTCAATTGCTTCCAATCGATTTGATGGTTTTGTCTTATTAGGGTTTCAACCCATTCCTGAATAGCATCTTTTTGGAGAAAATGATTTGCATTCTAGGAATCAGAGGGGAAATGGTTAATTAGTGAATTAGACCGGATAATTTGGTTTTTCCCCATTAAATTATGTTTTCCACATATTAGGGTTTTGTGAATAGTTATTTTGGAGGATTTAAATTGAATTGGTTGAGGGTTGTTGTTGGAATCATGGGGAAAATGTATAATTCATCAATTATTATGTTTTGAGACTTATTTGCAAGTAAGAAATTCAACTTTGGATTATGATCAAATTAAAGGTTAGATAGGGCTTTGGTGTATAGCATGACTAAGTAGTTTACACTAAATTATGGGCTTAATTGATATATATTTATGCTTGATTACTTGTTAATTGAATTGTAAAATAGTTGACTAATGTTAAACATAAACTTTCTTAAAACCATTCTCTGAAATATTAAGATTTAATAGATGCATATGAAAATTTTGAGGAAGCATTTTTGAAAGGGACAATGATGTAATTGATTAACCGTATTGAAACTTGTGATTGATTCCAAAAGAGTTTCATTCAATGTATAATAGATGAACTATACGATTAGAAAATGATAAAAGAAGATATAACTTAAATAACCTTATGAATTAGACAAAATTATAGCTATGCTATGAATGGCCTATAAAATTGTTGATGGATTAATTGATGGTATTTGGAAGCATGATGCATTAGTTTTGAGTTGAGATTGCATTAGTAAGTAGACAATGTTGTCATATATGTAGGATTATGGAACAAATGGAAAGTCATGGAGCTTAAGGAGTTAAAAGAACTTGAAGACTCCTAAGGTAAGTAGGTGCTTGTTTTATAGGATGTTTAGATAGGATAATGAAGATCCCATTTGTAGGTATGTTTTGAGATGACATGTTTGATTATTAAATGAATCCTTTCTATATGTAGGTTATATATATATAGCTGACTAATTGGATCTTATAACATATGTTGGTTAGGGATAACTGGTATCCCATTATTGTATAATTGATAACCACTTGGATTTGTGAATGTATGACTTGTTGGTGCGATAGCAAATATCCCTTGGTTATCCTTGTTGTTGTGACACATGCATGTGTTATTAATGGGGATAGTAAGTAATCCAGAAATGGTTGGATTTTAGTTAATTGTGTTGGGAATTATATTGATGATTTGTAAAACTAAATATGCATGAATGAAATTATATTGGTATGAGTGAATACAAATGACTGAGATTGAATTGATAATGTGAATGGGAATCTTACGAGTATTTATCATGATTGTATTGTCAAAAAATTGCATGTTGGTCTTGAACATGCTATTTTGATTAGTTATCACTTTTGAATCATGCTTGCTTACTGAGTTCATGTGAACTCATGCATTCTTATTTAAAACTTTAGTAGACAAGTCAAGCAAGGGAGCTATGTAAGATGTTAATAGAGTTTGTGATTTTTATTCTATTTGATAGAATTTTGGAATTTGTATTAAGTCATAATTGTAATAACTTAATTTGAGATGTATTTTGTTATGTAAAAGAAAATGACATGTCATAATAGTAAAAAATGATATTATAATTTTTAAATGATTAGGTCGGATTATTGCCATCATGGGATGACACAAGTTCTGGATTGTGGGTAAGTTGGGCTAGTTGAGTCATTTATGGTTTAATTTATAATTATTAAAATTTTAGTTTTATTCATGATTTAAAATTGTGAGTATAGACATTAGAAATGTATTTGATTGATGAATATTAGGTTTAAATTCAGATAATTTAAGGGAAACTCAACTGGATTTATCGCAAAATTTCTCCCTAAAAAATAGAAAATTTGTAGAGTTATGGGAAGACTTCCCTTAAAAAGAAGGGAAATGGTAGTTTCTTGCATAGTCTCCAATAAAGAACAATCTACTGGATGGCCAAAATACATAGGGAGAAGATGCGTAGTGTTACATCATTTTTGGAAGGAAGCAGAGCTAAACACATTGTTTATGTGCTAGAAACACTATTCATGTCTTGAAAATACTAGCCCATTCCTAATCATGAAGCAATTGAAGTGATTAGATTGTAATCCGGTGTATAGTTGAATAATTCAAAAGACCTTCATAATTAATTGCACTAAACTTATTCTTCTTGACCAATTGAGTTGAATTCTCCACACTTGTGCACGTCCCACATGATATATAGCTTCTCCATCATAATAATTTCATCACTCTCACCTTGACTTAATTAAGTTGTCAGTTAGGCTGTCTTGCTCCAAAATAGCCTGTTGTGACCAAATTGGCCTAAATTTTACCAAATTGACCTGAAACATAAACTAACTCTTTTTAGTGCAATATTTGATCGAATGTGAAAATAAATAAATGAAATCATGTCAATTAGAAACCATAAAATGTAAATTTAGGTATCTCACATATGATAAATATGAACTTTTTAAATACCCCAAACTTAGCTTTTGGTCTTCCTCGAGCAAAATAGCAACCATAAATTCTTGAAACATTTAGGATAATACCTCTCAAACAACCAAAACCATGCTAGTTGGATCACCAATTTATACATAACTCAAAATTCATTCATGACACTAGCCAAGTAACCTCATGAACTCATGTTTCATCAATTTACATATTAATCCTAGACATTAAACAATCATTAATCATTCCTAGCCATTAATCAAGCATTGGTTAGGTTGCCTTGCTCCAAAATAGCTTGTTGTTGCCAAACTGGCCTAAATTTTACCAAATTGATCTGAAACATAAACTAACTCCATTTAGTGCAATCTATCATCGAATGTGAATATAAATCAATGAAATTATGTCAATTAGAAACCATAACATGTAAATTTAGGTATCTCACATATGATAAATATAAACTTATCAAATACCTACAAAATTAGATTTTGATCATGCTCGAGCAAATAGTGACCATAAAGTCGTGAAAAATCTTGGATAATCTCTCTCAATCAACTAAAACCATGCTAGATGGATCACATGTTTATACATAACTCATAATTCAATGAAGACACTAACCAAGTAACCTCATGAACTCATGCTTTATCAATTTACATGTTAATACTTGACATTAAACAATCATTAATCAATCCTAGCCATTAATTAAGCATCAAATATGACGCTAAGCGATTAGAAGAAGATTAAATCAAGTTTGGAAGTAAGGAAAGCTGAAAACACTGTTCATGTGCTGAAAACACTATTCAAGTATTGAAAATACTGGCCCATTGCTAATCATGAAGCAATCAAAGTGATTAGAGTCCAATCCGATGCATGGTTGAAATATTTAAAAGATCTTCAACATTTATTGCACTGAACTTGTTTTTCTTGACCAATTGATTCAAATTTTCCACACATGTGTATGTACCACATGATATCTTACTTCCCATCGTTATAATATCATCATTCTTAGGATCTTCGCCCAATTAAGTTGTCAGTTAGGCTACCTTGCTCCAAAATATCCTGTTTTTGCCTAATTGACCTACATTTCTCCAAATTAACCTGAAACATAAACTAACTCCATTTAGTGCATTATTTAATTGAATGTGGATATACATAAATGAAATCATGTTAATTTGGAATAAATAATTTAAATTTAATTATCTCACATATGATGAATATGAACTTATCAAATACCCCCAAACTTAGCTTCTGACAATCCTCGAGAAAAATAGCAACCATAAAGTCATGAAAAATCTAGGATAATCTCTCTCAATCAACCCAAATCATGATAGATGGATCACACATTTATACATAAGTCACAATTCATTTAGGACACTAGCCAAGTAACCTCATGAACTCATGTTTCATCAATTTACATGTTAATCTTAGACTAACAATCATTAATCAATGCTAGCCATTAATCAAGCATCAAACATAAAGCTTAGATAATTGAAGAAGATTAGATCAAGTTTGGAAGGAAGTAAAGTGAAAAAGACTATTTATGTGCTTAAAACATTGTTCATGTCATGAAAGTACCATCCCATTACTTATCGTGAAGCAATCAAAGTGGTTAGAGTGCAATTTGATGCATGGTTGAAATATTGAAAAGATCTTCACCATTTATTGCACTAGGCTTGTTCTTCTTCACCAATTGAATCAAATTCTCCACACATGTGCATGTCCCACAAGATATATAGCTTCTCCATCATTATCATATCATCATTCTCATGATCTTGGCCCAATTAAGTTGTCAGTCAAGCCTAGCTCCAAAATAACTTGTTTTTGCCTAATTAACCTAAATTTCACCAAATTGACCTAAAACATAAACTAACTCCATTTAGTGCAATATTTGATGGAATGTGGATATAAATAAATGAAATCATCTCAATTAGAAATCATAACTTGTAAATTTAGGTATCTCACATATGATAAATATGAACTTCTCAAATACCCTCAAACTCATTTTTTTATTGTCCTTGAGAAAAATAACAAGCATAATGACATGAAAAATCTAGGATAATCTCTCACAATTAAACCAAATCATGCAAGATGGATTACACATTTATACATAAGTCACAATTCATTGAAGACACAAGCCAAGTAACCTCATGAACACATGCTATATTAATTTATATGTTAATCCTTGACATTAAATAATCATTAATCAATGCTAGCCATTAATCAAGCATCAAAAATAAAGCTTAGATGATTGAAAGGAGATTAAATCAAGTTTGGAATGAAAGAAAGCTGAAAACATTGTTCATGTTCTAAACACACTGTTCATGTCCTAAAAGGCTCTCTCAAGGCATCTAGAATTTCATGGTATAATGTACAGATCCTATTTAGAATTACTTCTCTCAAGCGTCAAATCCCAAATATAAAATCATTCAATAGATGATCAGTAAATTAAAAGTATTAAGAATAAGACATCATAAATAAACAAATGAAAACTCTCGATATTATAACTTATTAATCAAACGGAAAAGAATCCAAGGGAGCAATGCAATGCTATGATACTAAGGAGTGGCAAAGAATTGGAATCTCCAAAGATGCAAGAGCAACCACAAAAACTCTCTAAAGCAATGGACCATGAAGTTGCATAAGAGAATGAGACGGGAGAGAAGCAAGAAGAGACTAAGAGGGAAGTCCACAAACCTAGAGCCATTCTATTTCTAGACAACCCTCTAATTTTGAAAACTCCTCTTTGTTTTTCTCAATGTTTTCAAAAGAAGAAAATTGATGAACAATTCAGCAAATTTTTGAAAATTTAAAAAAAAATTCACATTAATATTCCTTTTGTATAGGCTTTAGAGAAAATGCCAAATTATGCAAAATTCATAAAAGAAGTTATGTCCAAGAAAAGAAATCTTGAAGAATTTGAGAACATGAAGCTAAGGAAAGAATGCAGTGCTATATTGAAGAAATCTTCCTTAGAAGTTAAAAGACACAGGAAGTTTTACTATTCCTTGCACTATTGAAAATCCTTCCTTCCATAAAGCATTGTGTGATCTGAGTGCATCTATTAATTTAATGCATTTATCTATGTTTTTGAAACTTGGATTGGGAGAGATGAAGCCAAGCACCATCACACTAAAATTTGGCAAATAGGTCTTTGAAATTTTATTGGGGAGTTATAGAACATGTGTAGGTGAAGGCAAACAAAATCATCTTTCTAGTTGACTTTGTTGTGCTTGACAGGGAAGAGGATCACAAGATGCCATTGATTCTTAGAAGACCATTCTTGGCAACTATAAGGGTTTTAATTGATGTTGAATGTGGTGAGATAACCTTAAGGATTAATGAAGATGAGGTAAGGTTTAACATTTACTATTCATTAGATTTTCAATTGAAAAGAATACTTGCAATAGGATTGAGGATTTAGAAGATTGTATAACTTCTGTGTTTACTAACAAAAATGTTCTAAATCCTTTGGAATATTCCAATGAGTATGTTGCAAGAGCTAGTGGTGGCATGGAGCATGTTCTAGCTTTGGATGTTCTACCACAAGAAAAATCCAATGGTATGATTGAAAATCTCAATGGGGACTCATTAAGGGAGGATGTCAAAGCTGAACTAGAATTGAAGAAATTGCTAGATCATCCAATTTATGCATTTTGGGGTGATGATTCATTTTTTCAAGTAATTATTTCTTTAGCCTCATCAACCAAACCACTTTTCTTTCTTTAGCCTCCTCATCTAGACCCTTTGAGCCTAAAAAACCAGGTTTGACCTTTTAAGAGGCATATTTGATGCACATGTTTCTTAGAAAGGTATAAAAGGGCAAAAGAAGACAATTTTGGGGGTATTAAAAAGAAGAAAGAGAAAAGGAAAAAAATGAACAAATGAAAAGGAATCAGTAAGGATTTACCTTTCAGTTGGGGGAATCACATCCCAATGAGCTAAAAAGAAAAAAATTTGGGGGTGTGCTAGTAATACAACCTATATAAAAGAATTGGGAAAGAAGGAAGTAAAATGTCAATAAAGTGAACATCCATATGTATTCATTTATGATCTCTTACTTTGTGAAATCCTTATCTCTTTCCTTATTAGCCGAACCCAAGGCCCCGTTACAAGCATAACAAAGACCTATTAATCCAAGTAGATAAAGTTGTACACATTAGTGGAGAGGGATTATTAAAAGAAAGCTTTTGGGGTGTTTTGTGGAGATTGTTAGAATTGTTGGATTACATATTGTTGATTGAAAAGCATGCATGTAGCATGAGATTGATAAAGCACTTACAATTTCATTTCATGAAGGGATTGATGAAGCATGAGTTCATGAGGTTACTTGGCTAGTATCTTGAATGATTTCTTAGTTATATTTACATGTGTGATTCATTCGGCATGTTTTTGGTTGTTTGAGATATTATCCTAAATGTTTCATGAGTTTATGGTTGCTATTTTGCTCTTGGATGATCAAAAGCTAAGTTTGGGGGTATTTGATAAGTTCATAATTCTCATATATGAGAAACCTAAATTTACATATTATGGTTTTTAATTGACATAATTTTATTTATTTATATCCACATTCAATCAAATATTGTACTAGATTGAGTTAGTTTATGTTTCAAGTCAATTTGGTAAAATTTAGGTTAATTAGACCAAAACATCTATTTTGGAGCAAGGCAGCCTAATTGACAACTTAATTGGGATAAGAACTTGAGAATGATGATATTATAATGATGGAGAAGCTATATATCATGTGGGACATGCACATGTGTGGATAATTCAACTCAATTGGTCAAGATGAACAAGTTTAGTGCACTTAATTATTCAACCGTGTGATTGTTCAACCATCCATCGAATTGCACCCTAATCACTTTGATTGCTTCATGATTTGCAATGGGTGATCATGTACATGTAATGTGTGGTTGACATGTATAAGATCAAGAAAAACATATGCTACTCACTTGGGAAAGTGATGGATGCAAGTATAGAGAAAAGGAGAGAGATTGCCTAAGGTTATGTTGATTTTCATGCAAATTTTGCTATTGTTAGCGAGCCAATTTCATGGGAACATATACCATTGGTGGATCATCAATCCTAGTCATTAATCAAGCATCAAACATGAAGCTTAGATGATTAGAAGAAGATTAAATCAAGTTTCGAAGGAAAGCTAAAATACACTATTCACATGCTAACAACACTATTCACACTAAAATCATTATAGCAGGAGTGAAATTTAATGTTGGGTGCCACAATGCCCATGTTGCTACCCATTTGACAATTCCAAATAGCATTTTGGGTGCATAGTGCCCAAATAGGGCATCATAGTGCCCGAAAGTGTGGAAGGCTTGTTATTTTTAGAATTTTTGCTCTCTTATGCATAAAATCAAATTGGAAATCTGTATGGAGGTGCACCCTAAATTGGGTTATTTAAAGAGGTATTAGCTACAAAACAATTGGGGGAGAAACAACTTTGGTAAGGAGTTCAAGTTTAGAAGAATATTTGGGTGCAAAAGTTGTAGAGGAAACAAATAGGGTTTCATTTTTCTTTATTGTTCTTCTTTCATTATTTTCATCATGTTTAGAATACTTGAGATTGTTTTTGATATTATTTTGAGTAGATAAAGTCGTCTTTCTAGAGGAGAGATGGATCTTATTTGGATATCCTAGTTTGATTAGTTAGTTATGCAACACTTGCGAAATGGAATTGTTAGTACCTTCCATTTCAATCATATGTTTGCTTGTTATCAAAACTTGATTATTTGTTCATATTCATCATCAAAATCAAGTTAGTGTGGGGTTTTGACTCAAAAAAATCACCTCATCATATGCGCACTGACCCAAGCCAAACTATAAAAGTACATATATGCACACCTAATAGAAGCAAGCTCTCTTAATTACTCATACATCTTTCTCAAGGTCTTTTTACTAACTTAGGCATTGGAGTGCTTATGTTGAGACTATTGGTCCATAAGATACAACTTAATCCAAGATGGGAGGGTTGAAATGGGTTTATAAAAATTGTAAAAGACTTCTTTTTAAGGATTAAAACCCTCTTTGCAATTGAATAAAGAAGATGATGCAAATAAGTAGGCAATTACAAAGCAGACAAAGAGCTTATAGTGGTTCGAGATACCTTCTTGTTGCACCCCGCTTAGGGGCCTATGCATTTCACATTTCTCTATAATTTCCCCATTTTCTAGAGAAAGATTCTGCCAAACATCTGGTAGAGTCTATCCCAATATATTAGGATCTAAACCTGTGCATTTGTTAGTCATATAAAATCATAATGTCAATAACTATGAATGCATAACATAAACCCCAAAACACACACCTACAACTATCCAGGACCATAGTCACATCGTGATAGCAATAAAAATGACTGGACTAACACAGAATTCCATCCACAATATCATATATCTTTATCATTATGACACGCTAATACATTTTAATATACATTACATCATTTTGATTCTTTCCAATATCAACTACATACATCACAATGATTAAAACAGGATTCTACCATTCAAACTTCTCACCTGGAAAAAGATCATCATCTAATCTCAATCACAAGTTTCAACATCTAGTTAGGCTCCATTGCCTGACCTTTTTATTGAAAAATAATATTAAGAAGGCGTGAGTCCGAGTGAACTCAGTAAGTAGGCTGAAGAGAAAATAATAATCAATCTAAAAATAACATATTTCAAACCAAACCATGTATACAAATATTGCACTCATACTATGAGGCTCAAGTCCTAGTATTCCAATACCATTCAGACATATAATATCATAATCGTGTTGTCAAGGCACGCTATATGATAATGGGGCCATAAGTATTTCAGTTACCATGCATATATACAATTCATGGAATGCACTCCACTCCATCATTACACACACTCATACAGCTCATGGGATAATTTCTATCCCCATTCATCTAGCCATAAACTAGGGAATACACACTATCCCCATCAGTCCACATATACATAGCAATATGCACATCAACACAATCATGGGATATTCTTTATCCCATCTAATTAACACAGTCACATAACATAATGAATATTATGCACTACATAATCATGGGGGGCTCACAATCCCCACTACTCTACACCTTCATGTCATCATAACAAAAGAAATAATCTTGGGATACTTACTATCCCTCATCAATACATCTACCCACTCAATATAATAAGTTGCATACAATATCATCAAGGGACACCCACCATCCCCAAATAGGTAAACATTAGAACACACAATCCACCTATACATATCATCTATGGACATAAAGGAATCCATTTCACAATTAAACATATCATACATGCCCATATACAAACATATGGGATAATCCACATCCCCATCTAGGCATCTAGCAGAAATAATTGCCTACTTGCCTTAATGAAGAATCATCCAACTTTTTGACTTCCATGCCTTTCTGTTCTGCTCAATGATCCTACACATATAATAGTTCCATTCACTTATAAAGGAAACTTTTACTAATTTATATCAAGACAATAAATTACAATTTCTAAATACCATGATTGGTCCATTGATAAATCTATATATCTTTCAAGTATGCGGTTGTATTCTAATACAACCACTATGCTATCTAACTTACATTCCACTTTAATAATTTTCTAATCATGTATTTCATGTATTAATTCCATGGTGTTAATGCCACTTTCATAGTCAAGTTTAAGTTATAAGATGATTAGTCAATCACATTTCCCTAATGGAAGTATGAGAAGCCCTGAAAAATTTGGAGTATGTTGTGTGTTATTGGACGGTGTTGGATTTAAAGTACGGAAATCTAACAGAATTTGCTGAAATACAGGGATAATGATAATGGTCGTGACTAATGAATTTTGTATGATGGTTAACTAGACAGAATCAAAGTAATAGAAGCAATCAAAAGGCAACAAACACAGGTTGTGTGTGCAACAGTGGGCATGCATTGCCGGAGCATCATAGAAAAAGGAGCATATAATGCTCCATCATTCCTAACCCACCTCAAAACATCCAGTCATCCCTTCTCCCTCTCCCCTTTGCTTTCTAAAGTCTACTTAAGGTGTCCTTCGATGTTAAATTGCTGAGGAATTTACAAAACAGTGAACTACATCACTTTGGCACTGAGTAAACCCAGATTTTGGCGGATTTGAGTTGTAGAAGATTAAGGAAAAAGTGGGTTATTGCAATACAACTCAGATTTGGAAATTCAAATGAAAGGAAAGCAGGTGGTAAGTGGTTTCTATCACTAACTATCTATTTTTGCAAGATAGATTTCCTTAATTTTGGTTCATGCAGCTAAATTAGGAATATGGAAAGTTAGAAATTGGGAAAAATAATAATTTAATGATGAATTAAGAGCTATGATTAATAATTGAGATATAAATCATGTCTATCAATGATTTTATGAAGGATGGGTAAGAAATCCCACACTAGCTTTGACTAGGAATTTGAAATCTCGATAGTGCCTATTACTTGTTTGATAAAATGTCATTAGGAAGTATGTGAGATGTGACATGATTGAACCCTATTATTGATTCTATAATCAACTTTTAATTAAGGTTTAGATTGATACTTGGAAGACGCCCTAAATAGGGTAGTGCTATGAACTTAAGGTAAACTATACAGTACATATGAATTATAGATTAATGTTATAGTTAAATGATCACATGACATGTGTTTTTAGTGTAGGATCTTTAAGTTGTGAAGCAAGTTGGGAACATAAGGTTTGAAGTGGAAGGAAGCATTTGAGTAAGTATAAGTAAGTAGGTTTTACATTTGATACATATATATATATATATATGAAGTTCTTTTTATTGTATTCCAGGACTTATAGTATAATGTTTAAGTGAATCATAATTATATATTTAGATTGAGGTTGGAAACATATCATTTGGTTAGGCAATGGAATCTTGTTAAGAATATAGAAACTAAGGTTTTTGCTATAAAATTATATTAATATATGTTTATTTAACCATGTGTTTGGTTATATATATACAAGAGTGTCGTGAATATCTTGGAATGATATTAGTTGAATTTTCATTAACTACTTCATCTTAATTATTGCATAAAATCTAGGTGGCATCCACGACGCAACATGGAATTCCATGCCACTTCATGGAAAAGTCTGTTTTGAATCTTGCCACCATTCTAAGTCTAGACGACGCATCTTCCTTTGGGATGCTGCGTTGTGGAGTTGAGGATGACGGGTCATGCATCTTACTGTCCAAATTTTTGAATTTTTCATAAGTTGTTATTTCTATTTACATATGATATATCTTTATTATTGTGGGCACTTTTAAAGGTAAAAATGAGTGGAAAACCTTTAAAATATGCAAAAGACTCCAAGAATAGTATATTACAATGAACACTTATTATAAGTGTTTATTGTTAAGTAAAAAGGAAAAGCTAACTATTGTTGGAAATGGAATGTAATACAATAAGTTGGCATAGCATTGGGCTTAGTAAGAGATTAAAGAATAGAAAGGAGCCTAAGTTATATCAATGTTTATTAAATGATTGATGATTAGTAATGAAATCAAGTTGCATTATTAAATGGTATATAGGATTATTTTAGATAGGAATAAGATGCCTGCCAATGATTGTGGATGTGTTTTGGGTTTGAATGCTTGCCAAGTTGGTATCTTCGATATTGTAATTTCGCCCATGAATGTGCTTTGTTGTTTTGCGGCCTATAATGGTGAGGAGGCTAGTTTTGGCCCATTATGTGTGACTCTTTTAAATACTTAATAAGTGTAGATGGAGAACTTGCAATCCCTAGGTTCCACTGAGAGCGAGAGCTCATACATCATATGGCCATGAATTGTATATCTCGCAATAGTAGTAGCTGGGCTGCCGGGATGAACCGGAGTACATTAATTAAGTAAGAAAGGAGAGTTGACTTGGTTTTGATTTGGTTGCCATTTGGATATGGTTTAGACCACTTAGAAATTGATATGGTTGCCACTTAGATGTGGTTTAGACCACTTGGTTGTGGCTAAGTCCACTTGATAGATACCTCCTGAGCTTAACAATGGTTATAGGCAGGTAAAGTGCACATGATAAATGAATTAGATATCAGTGAACTATAACAGGAAATAAATGTAATGCTTATGATTCAAACATAATAATGATGAAAGTATAACTTAGAGATTAATAGGAGGGTATATAGGTGAGATGTACTATGAAGAAAATTGAATAATGCCATGATAGTAGTTTCATTTGGTAATTTCATAGGTTATGTTATATCTTGTGATTATGTTAATTATCTTTTAATTGATTCCTAATTATTGAGCCACCCGAACTCACTTATTTTAATATATTTTTAGCTGACAAGTGAAGCTAGAGCCCAACGAGTGGTTAGAGTTCAAGAAAGGGATAAATCATGACTGTTAATAATTTTCCCCTTTTTGTTATATTTTGGACATGTATATAATTATATAGTGTAAATTGTGAAAAAATCGATGATGTAAATAATGTAACCTATACATAACTCGTAAACTCTTGCATGTCACCTCATAAATAGGGTTAAAGTAAATTTCTACACTATTGTTATGTATATAGGCTAAGGTTCTGGGCATATGTGGATTATTATGAATGGACGTACAGGTTAAAGTGGGCAGATTTAGGGGAGACTCTAGCCATGGTTTCTTCTATTACTGCCAAATTAATGCCTCAGAAGACGGGGCATTACAAAGTATTTCATCAAACATGTGATAGGCACTATGTTAAGTGATAATTTTTCTGCAAGGTGTTTCAAAGAACCTTCCTTCTCTATAACATTCATCTTGTATACAACATGCTTAACACTTAAACATCCTTAAAACCATTTAATAAAGTCCTTAATTCAACCAATTTGTTGCTTAAACACTTGACACCCAAAAGCACTTTTCCAACCTCTAATCAGTTCATTGTCCAAAATCAGGTTTCTCATCCTCAAACAAGCCCCAAAACACTCTAATTAATGAATTAAGTCATTTCTCCCATGAATTTCCCCCATGAATCCATTCATTTTCCCCAAAATAACTATTCATGAACAAGATGAAACTCTAGCTTAACATAAAACTTAATTTGATTGGGGAAAAGTAACTTACCATGAAATTCAAATATGGCTTCCACCTATAAATGGAAATTCAAGCTCAAAGCTCTAAATAACTTTCTCTAACTGCACAAAACTAGATTTTCTTCCTTTCTTCATCATCCAAATGGTTAAAACTTGGTCTTAGGTTCGTAGTTGATGGATTACATGACTAAATGATCATATTTTCTTGCAAAAGGGGCAAGAAATTAGGCATAAAGGAGGCCAAGGCAAAAGGCTTGGGCATGGGAAGAAGAAGAAATAGATAGAATGAAACAAATGGCATTGAAATAGCCTTAAAAATTTGGGTCACTGACTTACCTCACTGATCGACACTGCAGGATCAGATTCTTGGGACCCCAAGACACACATGTCACCAAGTGGCGTCACGGCCCCAAAACCCGCTGCCCTTATTTTGGTGTTATTCCATTACTTGATTTTCCTTCTTTTCCTCATGTTTTAAATCATTCTTTTCCCACATAAATAAATTATCAATAATACATAATTTTTAGAATAAATCCTCTTAATTAACATTTAATCACCTTGTACTAATAACAAATCTCTTCACGACTTAATCATATTGTCCCTAAAAGGATAATTGACAGAAATTTCCTTACTTTTAACACCCTTTAATAAAAATTTCCTCACTTTTAATACCTCGGGTGTTGCACTTCTCTACTCCACTCTTCCAAGTACTCTACTTAGTATGTTGGGTTCCATTATACTAGTAGAAATTTATAGCTTAGTGCAACCACACTCTTCTTAATTCTAGCTCAAGCGAACGTATAAACAATGTTAGTAAAAATGTAAGGTTTTGATGACAAACAAACTCGATTAAAGATTATGTACTAATGGTTATTGCCAAGCATTTAGCATTCAAAATCAAGTTGCACGCCTCACAGACAAAAGAACACAAAGAAAAATCAAAAGATATTCCAAGACGTCAATTTGTCTAACTAAAAGACAAATAGCTTGGGTGAGTGTAGAACCCAGAGATGAAGTATCACTATGGTCAAAGCTCAAATGAAAAGGAATCAACTGAGTCACTATTCATCTATCAAATAAAATTTATCTTTGATGAATGCAAAGCAATGAGCATACAATAGACTTCGTCTATCATAAGTAAGTCACAAACGAATAGCTTACCAAGCCAATGATTGTTTATCAAAACAGACAAATGTAGAGTAACTAGATTCGTTTGTGCTTCTATAATTTGATATTATTTGTAATAGACAAACTAACAGATGAACTGTTGGAAAGACGATCCATTTGCATCTCTATGATTCATCTATTACTTACAATAGACAAACTAACAGATGAACTACTGGAAAGACAACTCATTCGCACTAGCTAGATTTTTTAGCTACTTGCCATGGACAAACTAGAAGACGAAGGGACTTTGTCTGATGGATAGCTAGATAGATACTTTGTCTGATGTATGTAAAGATGAGCAATGGAAAAATTGAATCATTGAAATTTTTCCAGCATTAATGAGTGTCTTTCCAAATTGATGAAAGCATTAGCCATTGTAAAATCTCTTTGACCAATACTTACTAAGAATATAAAAATTATCTTCTCCAAGGTCAGTGCTGCAGGCACTCCAGCAAACGAGAATTATTCAGAAGATAGAGAATTCAAATGTGATTAATCAGAATGGTCTTCTATCATTGATGGAGTTCACCTAACACTAACAGGTGGATATTAAAATAGTTATAAATGCAACATCGATGGATCAAGAGGACAAGTAGAATAATCAAAGAAAAATATTCAATCCCTTCTTGAGAGCAATTATTAAACCGAGCCAAAACCTTCTACATCTGTCAAGAGTCGTGAGCCTTGCACTCAAACCTTTCTCAACTTTCTGTGAAGGCCTTCAACCACCTTTCAGGAAGATCATTTACTTATGTATTTAATCTTAATAATTCTTTCCCATGCTTATTGTGAAGTATCTGTATAAGTGTTTTAACTTTTGATATTCATTCAGTGTAATTTCCTTAAGCTAATAGTTGAGGCTAGACTCAAGAAAAGCTGTGATTGTCTAGGCGAAGACAAGAACTATTTATTTATGCCCCCTAGAGCTAGAATCTAGAAGAGTACTAGGAACATTGTGTTTATGGCCCCTTTAGTTGAAATCCAGAAGAGTACTAGGAGCACTATAGTTATGCCCCCTAGAAGTAGAATCTAGAAGAGTGCAGTGTGCACTAACTGTATTTCCCCTATTCAAGATAGTAAAACCCAAGATAATAAGAGGAGAGTGTTCTAGGAAGAGTGGAGTAGAGTGTTAACTCAAACGACTATAAAAATTCATGTGTCTTGTTTATTTGTTCATTGATTGTGTAATTGGATTGACTGCTAGAGGGAAGTTTAATTCTAAATGGGTTTAGCAAAATTTTAAGTTTCTAATTCACCCCTCCCCTCTTGGGTATTTGCCTAAGCTTTGGGACTAACAAGTGGTATCAGAGCAGACTATATTAATACTTGTACTGATTCATTGACAAACCCATCATCTTCTTCTTAGATATTCACCAAGGGGTAATCATCTACCCAGCCACTCTTATTTGATGGAACTAAGTTTGCTCAATAGAAGTTGAGGTTGAAGTAATTCATTATAGTCAATTATATAGAATCTTGTAAGGCCATTGAAATAGGAATCACCCTTCCCACCACTGAAATAGGTGCATGGATTAAAGAGGAGGCCATCTTGGTTCAGAATAATGCAAAGGATATGAACTCTTTATTCTATCAACTATCTTCAACTGAGTTTGATAGTGTCCTCTTGCACTAATTCAAAAGGTATTTGGGATAAATAAGTGTCTATTTATGAAGGATCCTCATAGGTCAAAGGTATCAGAAATATATGCTCGTTTTTCAAAAATTACTAACACTTTGAAAGGTTTGAAAAAAGAATTCATAAATTCTGAACAGGTAATGAAGATAGTGAGGGCACTACTAGAATCCTGGAACCAAAAGATCACAATGATAGAGGAAGCAAAAGATTTGAATGTGCTTCTAGTGGATGATCTCATTAGCTCACTAATGTCATGAGTTTATCAATGTAAGAGAGACGAGCTAACAAAGCAAAAGAAAAGTATTACTCTCAAAGTAACCAAGGATAGCAATAATGAACCAACATTACAATCTGAAGATAATATGGTCATGTAAGTCAAAAACTTCAACAGGTTTGCAAGAAGCAACAAAGATAGCACTTTAAGGAGAGCCTAAACAACAATAAAATATGGTTAAAAGAAAGAGAGATATCCCCACATGCTATAGATGTGGAGGGATCGGACACATGTACTTTGACTGTCCTAGTGAAGAAAAAGTGAATGTGAATGAGAAAGATGAAGAAGAGAAAAGAAATATTTCAAAAACTCATTAAGAAATCAAGCTAGAGGAATGTAAGTGAATGATGAAGACTCGTTAGACATAAGTTCAAGTGAGAAAGGTGACAATAAAGTTTGACACCTTGCAAAAATATGTTGCATGGTGCACACGGAGAACAAATCAATAGACCAAATCTCCATCAAAGAGTAACCTACAACAAAGTTGGAGACATAGGTAAACTCTCATTACTCTTATACTTATGGCAAATGCAAAAATTTTGATGAGTTACAATAATCATACAACTCTATCTTTAGTGAGTTTGAATCACTTGGCTAGAAATTTACTCAACAGAAAAGATACTTTGATGCAACCATCAAAGTAAATTCTATTATGAAAACAGGAAATCTATCCCTACAAAAAGAAGTTGGAAATTTGAAGAAGGAGATAGAGATATTGAATAGTATGTTGAGTAAGTTTTCCAATCCAAGAAAATATGTCGCCAAGTTTGTAAGAAAGACTGGTCAAACTACTAAAAAGGAACTTGGTTATGAACATTTAGATGATGGAAATTCCCAAACATTTGTTGAATGGTCCAAGGTTATGAACCTCACAGAAGAAAGAGAAACTTAACCAAACATTAGAAGGTTCATAGGATATCCCTAGGTAAAGAAACCAATAAAATATAATGCACCAAGTAGAATTCTAAACACTTGCTATTTTTGCAATAAAATTGGACATAGAGCATATGATTGCTATGCCAAAAAGATGTAAGGAAAAGGTGTAAAAATGAGATGGAAATCCAAGGATTATGCACAATCTTCTAGCACACACAATTTCACTAACACTATTGGACCCAATACTTGGGTACCAAAAAAGTAAGAAGTGTTAGTATTACTATATATGGTTTTGATAATAATAAAACATATATTAACATAAGAAATATGTATGCTTAAATCTCCAACAATCATATGCATAATTAAAATTTGATAAATGTCCAATAATAAGAGCATACATCTTTTACTTCATAGTGCACTTAACCTTATTAATCATTTAATAATGCACTAATTTGTTAAATCACATTTGGCACTACACTTTAATAAGACATCATATTAAGTGCCTAAATAAAAATTAATAATGTTCATGCTCCATAACATATGCAAATTACAAGGACAAATATATCTTGATATTCTGAACTAACAATGTAGCAAGTGCAGAAAAATTCTAAGTGCAGGATCACAATCATTTGCAACAAATTGCCACAATTATCTGGTACATTCCAAAGGGGCTGAATTGATGAAAATAGTGAAAGAAGAAGAAGAAGAAAACAGAAGGTTTGAGGAAAAGCAACAAGAGGTTTGCATTGTCTAAAGCTTCCACAAACAAAAGTAATGGCAAAAAGACAAGGCTTTGAAGATGTGCTATAATGAGCTTGCCTTATCTATTAACCTCAATGAGAAATTTCCACAAATAAATACAAGAAAGAAATAGTTGAAGATAAAGCCATGGTAAAAGAGCATAAAGTTATTTGAGAAATTTGAACTACTTACATTGAACAGAATAAATTTTTCTAAGACAAAGAAAGAAGAAGTTCCATCAAACTCTCAGATAAAGGAAGAAAGAAGGAATTGCCACTGAGAAAATCATGCATAAAGTGAAGAATACTTTGTCTAACCAACAAAGTTAGAAGAATGGATTCATTTGAGGACAAAAAGGCAAGATGAACAGACAAAGGAGTGCAGCTTTAGCTGAGCCAAGATAGACAAATCAAGTTTGAAGAAAGAAAGAAGTTATAGAAACAAACTCCTGTTGCTTAGAGTCTACAAGATAAATAAGAAACTCCACTTCATTTATGAATCAAATTCATCAATTACTTACTATAAAAAAGCAACCGACATAGTGGAAGATGAATTAGATGCTGCATAGTGAGCATAAATAAAGCTGAACAGATAAAGCGCTGCTTGGATAAAAGGAATTCAATAGACAAAGGCAAGTTCGTCTGCAACTTACTATAGACAAACCTATATGCGATGTGTAGAGTAATTCATCCAAGAGAAAGTAGAATAGAGTTTGTCTATCACTTACATTAGAGGAATACTACATTTTGTCTGTTTGACCAAGATAAAGTAAACTTCATTTGTCAACTCCAACAGACAGATATGGAACAAAAAAAGAACATCACACTTTGTCCAGTCATAAGAGTTTGTCTATCGATCAATTTGACTTTGTCTACACCACCCAAGGTTTGTCTATTACTTACAACGGACAAAGTACATGCATGAAGGATTGAATGACAAACGAATCTCCTGGAGTAATTCTTGCAGAAAAAGTAGGGTTTGTTTATTGATCAGTTCGACTTCGTTTGCACCATTCAGAGTTTGTTTGCTACTTACAACAGACAAATCCTACTCACAAAGGATCGAATGATAGACAAACCAATGGGAGAATACATTTGCAAGTTATGATAGATAAATGTAGACAGAGAGAGGCCATGACTTGTCAAAGGAAATTTGATTTATGTGATTTGCATCCAAATGGCATCTGCACTTATGCTGTCATTATGCAGACTTATTTTTGTCCCCATTTCCAGTAACAAGTGGCACTGCAGGTTTTTCAAGTTGTGATAAGTTAAACTAGGAACACCTTCTGACACAACTCATCTTTCTCTCTAAAAGACGATGTAATAGCTTGAGACAAATTAAAAAGGCATAAACTTCAATGGCAAAAATCTCAATGGTTTATTCATTCAATGCTACTCTCATTTCTACATTCAACGAAACTCATCTTCCCAATGGTCGAAAGTATGAAAAAACTATTTAAAGAGACAAGGTGAGATGATTCAAAGTTAGTGAAGGAATATTTTTCAATTGAGCTAAACTCTATGAAAATCCTTCCACTCATGGCTAAGAGCTTAAACCATCATCTATCTTTTATGATTTTAAATTTGCATATCCTTATGGCCATTAAGTTTACATTTTGGAAAGATCTTTACATGCTGTTAGAGCTTTAAAGAGAAAATATCTTCCCCTGTGCTTGAGTGAGACACTATATAAAAGTGTATAAGTTTTTTGGTAAACTTGAAACTAGAGAGTTGTTGGTGATCTCTGAAAAACCAACAAGTTTGCTAGTGATCTTCGAAACCAGTCAGTTTCCTGGTGAGCTTGTGAAAGCTAAAAAAGTGCTGAAAGCACTAAATTTATGCCCTATGGAGCTAAAATCCAGAAGAGTATTAAGAACACTGTTTATGCCACCCCAGAGTTGGAATCTAGAAGAGTGCTGGGAGCACTTTGTATTTCCATTATATCAGATGTAGTGGAACCCAAGGCATAATGAGTGTGTACTCTTGGAAGAATGGATGTAGAGATAGGATTCCCAAACTACTATAAAATTGTGTTGTTTGTGTGTGCGCGTGTTTGCTTGCTTATTTTATCTTTCATGTACTTTACTAATTTTATTATCTATCTTACAATGCACCATATACAAACATGAAAAGAATGAAATGTCTCAATAGGGGTTAAGTAATGAACTTTTACATACCCAATTCACCCGTCCCCTCTTTGGTATAGCCATCCTACAGGAACCTACAAGAGGTATATTTGCTTTGAATGCAGGAAAGTTTGAAAGCTACATCTAGTAATTTCTGGTTCATGGCAGTAGCTACTCAAGACGTATGACTAGAAACAAGAAGCTGTTGAAAGAATTGAAAACATTTGGCAACAATGACAAAGGTCTCATTAAGGGGATAGGTAAAATTTATGTTTTATTTAATGCATGCATAGAGGATGTATTATATGTAGATGACTCAAGCACAATTTGCTAAGTATTAGTGAATTATGTGATAAGGGTCACAAAGTTGTGTTTGAACCATCTGCATGTAATATATTCAATATATACAATGATCTAGTGTTCAACAAAGAAAAGGTATGGAAATATTTATCAATATGTACAGCTAGATGGATAGTGGCTGCTCAAGACATATGACAGGGAACAAGAAGTTGTTCAAAGAATTGGGCCTATAAATGGAGGAACAGTTGCATTTGGCAATAATGACAAAGGCCTCATTAAAGGGATAGGTAAAATTTATATTTTATTCAATGCATGCATAGAAGATGTATTATATATAGATTGACTCAAGTACAATTTGCTAAGTATCAGTCAATTATGTGATAAGGGTCACAAAGTTTTGTTTGAACCATCTCCATGTAATGTATTCAGTATAGACAATGATCTATTGTTCAAAGGAAAAATGTATGAAAATATTTATCTAGTACAACTAGATGATATCATTGGAAAATGCTTAATTATAGTCAAAGATTACCCATGGGTATGGCATAAAAGGATGGGACATATCAATATATCAAATATCAAATCTTTGTGGAAAAAAGGATCGTGATTGGTCTATCTAAACTAAATTATGATAAAAATCAAATATGCAAAACTTATCAATTATCAAAATAGACCAAATTGTCCGTCCATCCTAAAAATGAGGTATTTACATCTAGACCTCTGAAATTATTATATATGGATCTCTTTGCACCATCAGATGTTATCATCCTTAGAGGATAAAGATATGTATATGTCATCTTGGATGACTACTCTAGATTCACATGGGTGATTCTCTTGACTAACAAAGATGAAGCATTTTCAATGTTCTCTACATTTTTAAAGCTAGATCAAAATGAGAAACAAATTTAAACTGTGTCTATCCGTAGTGATCATGGTGGTGAATTTGAAAATAAAAAATTTATTAATTTTTGTGATGAAAAATGAATTCACCATAGTTTATTATCCCCAAGAACTCCTCAACAAAATGGAGTTGTGGAAAGAAAGAACCAGACAATTCAGAAAATGACAAGAACCATGTTGAATGAGAGTAGATTGTCCAAAAAATTTTGGGGAGAAGCAGTAAGTATAGCTTGCCATGTACTCAACAAGGTTATCATTAGAGCATTTTAAAGAAAATTCCATATGAGCTTGTAATGACCCGGTGCTCCAGCACATATTGCCCACTTTGCACAGTGCATCCTTAATAGGAACCTCACTAGCTCCTCTGGGCCCATCCTTCACCCGCCCAAAATGGGTGATACCTTTGCAACCGAGCCTCACATATTTAGCCTAGGACTCCCTTCCTCACCCAGGCAATGTGGGATATCATAGAGCTTTGGAAATGAAGAAAACCCAATATCTTATATTTTTATTCCTTTGGATGCTCATGCTATGTGTTGAACAATGGGAAGGATAATCTTGGAAAGTTTGATCCAAAAAGCGATGAAGCTATCTTCCTCGGTTACTCTTCTAATAGTAGGGCATTTAGAGTATACATAAAGAGAACACAAGCTATACAAGAGTCTATACATTTTAAATTTGATGAAACAAACTGAGAAAGGAGTATGGTAGTGATGAAAATGAAGCTATGACTAATATGAAGAAGCTCAAATTGAAAGATCATGAAGGTGCCACAAAATATGGAGATATGCAAAATTTAGATAATGAGGAGGAGGTAAGTACAGATAATGTTCCCTATAAACCTCCCATTGATTTGAGATTTATTAATGCCCATCCTAGAAAATGAATTATAGGTGATGTCTACGATGGTATCAAAACAAGAAGGTTTATGTAAAACATTTATGGTCATTATACTTTCATGTCTACAATTGAGTCCACTTGAATTGATCAAGACTTAAGTGATGAAAACTAGATCATTGCAATGCAAGAAGAGCTTAAACAATTTGAAAGAAACAAAGTATGGAGGTCCAAAAAAGAACATTAATGTAATTGGAACTAAATGGGTACTTAGAAACAAACTAGATAAAAGTGGATTATTTATAAGAAACAAGGCAAGGTTAGTTGCTAAGAGGTATTCCTAAGAAGAAGGAATTGACTTTGAAGAATTATATGCCCCTATAGCAAGATTAAAAGCCATTAGAATGCTACTTGCTTTTGTATCATATAAGAATTTTAAATTATTTCAGATGGATGTAAAGAGTGTATTTCTAAATAGATTTCAAGTGAGGAAGTCTATGTAGAGCAAACCCTTGGTTTTGAAAGTGATGATCAACCCGATCATGTCTATAAGCTCACCAAAGCATTATATGGTTTGAGAAAAGCTCCAAGAGTGTGGTATCAAAGTTCAAGCAAATTTTTAAGTGATCATCGATTCAAAAGAGCAAAGGTTGATACTACCTTGTTCATAAAAAATACTAGCACGGATATCTTGATAGTTTAGATTTTTTTAGATGACTTTATATTCAATGCTACTAATGAGGATCTCTGCCAAGACTTCTCAAAGATCATGTAGGTTGAACATGAAGTGAGCATGATGGGAGAGTTGAACTACTTTCTTCAATTGCAAATCAAGAAAAGAGATGATGGAAACTACATTTACCAATCCAAATATACTAGAGAAATGCTAAAAAAGTTCAAAATAGAAGAAATTAAAGTAGCAAGCACTCTAATGAGCATGTCAATAAGGCTGGATAAGGATAAAAAGGGTGAACTTGTAGATCAAAAATTATTTCAAAGTATGATTGGATCTCTTGTTTACCTTACTACATCTAGAATAGATATTCTATTTAATATATGCTTATGTGTTATATTTTAGTCTAGTCCTAAAGAGTCTCATCTTATTGCAGTTAAATGAATTTTTAAGTATTTGATTGATACACCAAATCTAAGACTCTATTATCCTAAGGGAACTAGTTTTGAATTAATTGAATATTTAGATGTTGACTTTAGGAGGATACAAAGTTGATAGAAGAAGTACTAGTGAAACATATCAATTTTTAGGAAATAGTCTAGTATCATGGTTCTCTAAGAAACAAACTAGTGTTGCTCTTTCTATAGTAGAAACTGAATATATAGTAGCTAGAAGTTATTATGCTCAACTACTTTGGATGAAACAACAACTTCTAGATTATGGACTGAGCTATAGAGACATACCCATTAAATGTGATAAGACTAGTGCCATATGCTTGACAAAGAACCCTATCTTACATTCTAAAACTAATCATATAGAAATTAGGCACCACTTGACCATGTAAAGAAACTTGACATATGTCTAGAGTATGTGCCTACAAATGCTCAACTTGTTGACATCTTTACTAAGCCATGCCTTTAGAAACTTTTCATAATATTATATAAGAATTAGGCATGACTAATGTGAACACCTAAGAATGAAATCTTTAATGTTTCTATGCTTGAAGTTGCACAGTTTTTTATCTGTTTTTAATGAGGCTCAACTTGTCTTAGACAATGCCAATTATTTCTATACATTGTTCTATTTCCACTTCATCTAAATTAGGGTTTTTGAGGTTGAGCACACCTCACTTTCTTACCAAAATCAATTTATAACTACTCATATCACATCAAAATCTATCTTTAGCATGACTTATTCCTTCTTTCTTGAAACATCATATCAACTACCTATTATTGCCTCCACATCAAGTCTATTTTATCCAATGAATAGCAATCCTCCTCTGCACCATAAAGATGAAGCTACTCTGAGGAGGACATTTAGGATGTTGTCATAGAGAGAAGATGAGCATGTGGTGGGAACTAAAGAATCAATAATTGCTTCTTCAGTTGTTCTCTTGGTGGGATGATAATGCTTCTACCTACCACTATCTTTAATTTATTCTATCAGAAGTATTTCTCTTCAAAATCAGGCTCCGCAGACATTATCCTTCAATCTCATATTTACTAAATAGCCCTGATTCAAATATTACTATCTTCTAGAGCATTTGAAGAGGAGAGGAACAAAAGTAACAAGCATATTACATCCATCTCCAACCCCACATCTCCCCATCCACCATTCAAAACTTAGGTTTCTCATACTTGAAAAAACCTCCCCCAATTAGTTCAAGATTATGCATTTTAATTTTCTGTGTTCTCCTTAAGATAAATTTGCAGATTCTTTCTCCCCCTTTTTGTCAAAATCAAAAAGAAATAGACCACTCCCAATAAACATCGGTCAATAGAGATAAATAAACAAACAAACATGTTATTTCATTG
>JAYJMB010037057.1:0-33777 GCA_036873735.1 Pouteria campechiana | reverse complement strand
TAATTAAGGTAAGAAGGTAGTTGTTTTAAGTTATTTTAAGTTCAATTTGATTTCTTTGAATGATTACAATTTGGGCCAACTATAATCTAAAATTTTTGTATATGAATTACATGATAGATATAACTTAATACTATCATATCAAATTTCATGAACAAATTCGACTGTTTGACCCCTCAAAAAAATATGAACATTAAATACCCTGAAAATGAGATGCTGATAGCGTCCCACCCAATTGACAATTTGCTTTATTTTTAATCTTCTCATTTTAAATTAATTTAAGCTAAAAATTTTACCAAAATTCTATTATAATATGATTAATTAACATAAAAAGTTTTATGGGAAAAATATATGTATAATCTCGTCTAACATTTTTTCTTTATATATTTATATTTAAATTTTAAATTGATCAATTTACATTATTTTGACCTAAAATTTAGAATAAACATTCTTCATATTATTTATAATCTACAAAACTATTTTCAAGTCAATTGGATATTTATAACATGGTAAATAAGAATTTTATTTTAGAAATTATGTCCACGCATTCTACACCCCCGGGAGTACCGATAAAATTTAATTTTGGCGCCTGATTGGCTCAGAGCCCAGTGTGGCTCATTTATGTATTTTATGATGGCCATGGGGCCAACTTGTGTCTGCTATGTGGTGAGGAGCCTGGTTGGCCAGTGGGCAGTTGTGTGGGCAACCATCGCGGCCGGGCATTGCCATTGGCTTGGATGACCTAATTGCTATGATTGGCCTGACTAGCTTGTATAGGCATATTTATGGAGAACCGGTACTCTTGTGAGGTGATGAGAGCAGGGTGCCACTGGATACAACAATATGGCTATGTGGACCTGACAGGCTTATAGCCGGGAGTACCAGGATGGACCTGACACGTTGAAGAGTGAAAGGGTAGTATTCTGGTTTGTGTGCCTCTCGAGGAGGAGTGTGTGGATAATGGTGGGGCAGTATATGAGTATAAGAGGTAATCATGGATTGACAGATACAAAAGGGCAGTATGACATATCGGTATTCGAGTCGGTATTGACCGATTAACTATGTATACGATATCATTATGAGTATGTGTATGAAATAATTAATGAGATGTTAATATTAAAATCTTAATGAACCTGGCCACTGACTGAATATGACATCCTGCATATAGCATGACAAGTTTTGCTTGTTTGTATCATTATTTACTATTCTATTTGGCGTTGTTTATTACATTATTTATAATCATATCTTTTCGCTTACTTGCTTACTGCGTTTTGCCCAGACTCACCCTTATATTTAAATTTTAGCTAACAGGTCAGAGGACGGAGCCCAACAGGGTGTTGGGTCTCGCGACGGGGCTAGGCCATGACACCAGTAGAGGCTTTACTCGATGTATATGGTTGGATGGATTTTGAATGTATATGAGACATGTATCATTACTTAGTTTTATAGCATGTCATTTTATGGTGTCGGTGTATATGATTTGATAGCTAGGGGATAGTATACCCCTATCTTGGTTTATGGTGTTGTAGTGATGTGTGTTTGGAGGCAGCAATTATATAATTTGTGTAGAAAATGGTAGGGCCTAAAGGTGGCCATATTATATTTGCATATTTGTTATATAATTATTGTGGTTTAGTATGCTGTATACTAGATAATAGTGGTAAATCAAGGGAGACTCTATCGAAATTTTCTCTGAATTCACCATAGTAACGCTCCAGGGAGGAGGGGCGTTACATAGTCTTCTCAATATCTTTTTCACAATTTTTTGTTCTATTAAATCATCCCCAAAAGATCTAATTTGGTTAATAAGAGAAGATACCTTTCCAAAAAATTCTTGAATTGAATCAGAGGGCTTCATCATCAAATTCTTAGAATCTCGACGAAGTGCTTACAATTTGAGAGTAACAATTTTGTTTGAACCTTGGTATTCCTCATGAAGCAAATCCTATGCTTCCTTTGATGTTGTGGCACCCATGATTCGAGTAAATATTGCTTCATCTATAGCTTGTTGTATTATAAACAATGCTTTGGCATCTTTCTTTTGCTTCTCTTTGAGCTCATTTCATTGTGCTGGAGCCTATTCTAGATCAGTAAGATCTACAAATCCATTCTCAACCAAATCCCACAAACCATATGATGTAAATAATTTCTTCACATTAATGTGCCAAAACTGAAAATTAATACCTTTGAAAGAAGGAATATTCTAAGATAAATTTATTGAATTGTTATTGTTTGCCATCACCTTTGAAAGACTCACTTGCAATGCAACTAGGCTCTAATACCAAGAATGTTGGAAAGGAAGCGATTTGTCTCAAATGGGTTTATAAATCTAAATTCAATGCAGATGGTACTTTGCAGAGGCATAAAGAAAGATTGGTGGTGAAGGGATATGCATAGGTTCTAGGTATTGATTTTTTTGAAACTTTTGCTCCAGTTGTAAGGTTGGATACTATTCGATTAATTTTGGCTTTAGCAGCACATAATGGTTGGTTAGTTTATTGGATGTGAAGTTCACATTTCTTAATGGTGACCTCATTGAAAATGTGTATGTTGAGTACTCTAAAGGTTTTGTAAAACATGGGCATGAGAGCAAAGTTTAAAAATTGCATAAGGCACACTATGGGCTTAAGCAAGCACCAAGGGCTTGGTATAGTAAAATTGAAACTTATTTTACTAATGATGGTTTTCAAAAGAGTGCTAGTGAACCCACATTATATGTCAAAAATCATGGAAATGAATTTATAGTAGTGTGTTTATATTTTAATGACAAGATTTACATTAGGAATTCTTTTGAAATGATGAAAGCATTTAAAAGTCAATGATGACAACTTTTGAAATGTGATTTGGGCTTGTTACATTGTTTTTTGGGAATAAAAGTTGTGCAGGATGCAGATGATATTTTTATTGGTTAGAGGAAATATTGCCATGATGGATTTATTAAAGAAATTTGGAATGGTAAACTGCAAGCCAACAAAGACTCCTCTTAATTCAAATGAAAATCTTTCTTTACATGATGGCGTTGAAACAGTTGATGAAAAATATTTCAGGAGTATGATGGGAGGACTGATGTATCTTACACAGACAAGGCCAGATATTATGTTCGCTGTTAGTCTCATTTCTTGATTAATGCAAAGTCTAAGTAAGCATCATCTGGGTTCAGACAAAAGAATTCTCAGATATATTAAAGGGACTTCCAAGTTTGATATTAGGTATATAAAAGGTAATAGTAATAAACTTTTTTGCTTATACTGACAGTGATTGTCTGGTTGTGTAGATAACAGGAAAAGCACATCAGGTTATATTCTTTGCCTTAGTTTGGAAGCAATTTCATGGATGTCAAAGAAACAACAAATCACTACATTATCAAGCACAGAAGCTAAATATGTAGTAGCCACAGTAACTGCATGTCATACTAGATGGCTGAGAAGAATATTAGAGGATTTGAAGTACAAACAAGTGAAGCCAACAACAATGTTATGTAATAATAATTCTACAATTGCGATATCAAAGAATCCTGTTCATCAAGGGAAAACTAAGCACATCGAGATAAATTATCATTTATTCGGGAGTTGGTTGGTAAAGGAGAGATAAAGCTACAATACTATAAAACTAAAGAGCAACCAGCTATATTTTTACAAAGGCTTTGGCAGAAAAGAAATTTGGTGAACTGCTAGCTTCTATGGGAATGCAACCCCTTACTTGAATTATGCGGCAGGGGCGGGTTGAGAATAATGGGTTAGGCTATTAGCAAAAGTAGGAGACGTGGTTTGTATAAAGGCATTATATAAACTATGATGTTTTCAGGAAAAATATGCTTTTAAGTTGTGTTGCTTGAGAAATATCATTGAGTAATTTTCAGATTGTACATTTTTTTAATTTCCTTTCCAATAGTAATGATCTTTAAGAATAGCGGCCAATATATTTGAGAATTGTTGGACGTCATCTTCTACGGAAAAAATGAAAGAAAGAACATAAGAAATTAACTCAGAAAGGAGGAAAGCTAAAGAACATAAGGAGAAGAAGTAAGGGAAAGTACATTTGATTTGTCCGTTTCGTCTTCTTGTTTGGCATTGTCTTGTTGGAGATGGCAAGACAAATGTTTCTGCTCGTGTAGATGAACTAATGATATTGATCTATGCGTTCCTTTGAAAAGAACCTTGTATTTATAGACTGGGGACACGCTGGCCTCATAGCATTCGATTGAGTTGATTTTTTATGACTATCAAGTGGATCGCATCTACAATGTCTCAGATGGATGGCCTAGATCGATCATAAGCACAGCATATGTATAAATTGATCAAGCCATTGATCTTCACCATCTACAATGTGGGGCAGCCTATTTGGCGATATCATCTTTCAAAGTGATTTTGTAACACCTATCAAGGCTAATCAACGTCTGCTCCTTAGGATTACATTATCGATCAATCTCCCACCAAATGTTGGACTAATCAGCGGATGTCCTTTGGGTGACTTGCATATTATACCCTTTTAAGTTTTTCAAAATTGCATATTCGCTTTTATATATTTAAAATTACAAATTCGACTCTTATAATGTTGTGAATTGAGTATGCATTTGCATTTTTCATCACTAGCTATTAAAAAATCAACAATTTTCTAGGTGAATTTGCCAAATTTCTGAATTTATTGGCTTAAATAAGTAACTTTTAAATTTAAATAACTATTATAATTGATTTTAGATAATTTAAAATAAATTTAATATTGTTTTAAATAAAAATCATTATTTTCTGTCATTACAAAAAAAGTTTAAAATAGTCTAAAAATTATTCTACTATATTAGCAAATTATTTAAAATTATTTAAAATTTTCAAAAGCATACTAACAAATTATTTATATTCTACGCACAAGGTAGTAAAGGCATTTGATTTTTCA
The DNA here is from genome assembly GCA_036873735.1 of Pouteria campechiana. Taxonomy (NCBI): domain Eukaryota; kingdom Viridiplantae; phylum Streptophyta; class Magnoliopsida; order Ericales; family Sapotaceae; genus Pouteria; species Pouteria campechiana. The sequence goes on along the minus strand of JAYJMB010037057.1, from coordinate 28,890 downwards.
TTTTTTCCCCTCAGGTGCAAGCTGTGGGTAGGTTCAGCCGGTTTAGCTGGTCACATCATTTTAACCCTCAGTTTGAATGATTTAATATGGTCTTTTAGTGAATTGTGAATCTTATTGAATAGAACCATGTATCTGTTGTACTAACATTGGTCTGGCCTAAATCATGTTAAGCCTCGCAGTCCAGTAAAGACCTGCATCTGGCAATGAATTTAGCATATGGTTATTAGTTGGTGTACACGACACATGGTTTACCTTTTTGGTCTTTTAAATAATATGATATTTAAGGAAGCTCCAAACCAACCATCTTACTTGATGTGATTTATTTAGTCAATCTATGTATATTGTTTCAATCAGTTATGGATGTTAGTAATAACATTTAAGAAAATTTCCTACTTAATCTTACGAGCTTATCTTTATTGTGAACTATAAAAAATTTTACTCAAGAGAATTCAATCAAAAATTGATGTTAGTCATAACATTTAAAAAAATATATTTCATATAATCTTATGAGTTTACATTAGTTGCAAAGTAAAGATAATTTTTGAAATAATGGTTGAATCGAATCTTCACCAAATGTCACAATATGTACAATTTTTTATTGACGAGGCCGAAATCTTGTGTGCATAGCTGTCCTTTTAACAATAGAGACGATCGAACTGACAACAAAAAAGCAGCTGGTCCCACTAATTTGATGATGAAGATCAACGGTTAGATCAGCCCCACAAAAAGCAACGGTTTGATGGTGAAGATCATCTAGGCTATCCATTTTGTACATTGAAATGTTGTGGGTCACGTGTAATTCACCTAGGCCATCCATTTTGCACAATCCAATGTTCTAGGTCAAGTGTGATTCATTTAGGCCGTCCATTTTACACAGTTGAAAATTGTCGGTCACATGTGATTCATTTAGGCCGTCCATTTTACAGATTGCAATGTTCTAGGTCGCTTGTGATTCATTTAGGCTGTCCATTTGGCAGATTACAATGTTCTAGGTCACGTGTGATTCATTTAGGCCGTTCATTTTGCAAATTGCAATGTTCTAGGTTACTCGCAATTCATCAAGGCCGTCCATTTTGTACATTGCAAACGGTGAAGCCAGACATGCGATCTGATCTACTTGATCAGCTCAGCAAAATCATTTCAACCAAATGGATGGTTGCGATCTCTTAGATGATCACTCAACCCCTCTCAACATGTCATCTGCAGTTGGACAGGATGTGATTAGAAAACATTTCATGAAAAATTGTTCCCCCACCCTTTTTTTGGTCTTTTTTATGAAATGAACTTAATTAGAGGAGAATAGAGGATGCCTTAGAATCAGGCCATTTCGATTTTCTTCTAACCGGTGTATCCCATCGAGGTTAAGTTCATCTGAATAATCGCGGGGTATGTAGGCTAATGCACGCGGACTGACATGCAAAACAATTTTTCGAACGATCATTGCCATACAAGGTGGAGTTACGAAGAATGGATGGCTCTCATTAATGGATAATATTATCTTTTTTTTAATCCAGAGAATAGAATTTTAAAGAGAGGGTAAAAAAAAAATGGAGAAAAATCCAGCTTTAGCATTCTTATGGTTAGCTAGCTGACATTTGATCCATCCAAGCCATGCATTTTGGACAGACTAGTGCATCTAGAGAATAGAGCCAGACGTGGTATAGCAACTTCGTTAGACTTGGTGTATTAAGACGGAAAAAAACGAAAACTTTTGCATTAAGCCCATCTACCTGAGACTGCACCGCAGAGATAGGAATCTCCCTGAAAACTCCATTGTAACATTGGAAGGCAACAAGTTTCTTTCTGAAGAGAAGACTAAAGCTTCACGAACAAGGACAAACCTCACATACAAACAAGAAAGCACTCGTTGAAACACACTCTCTCTCCCTCCTTTGCCGTCACCGTTGCCTCTATCACCTCCTCAGCAACTGTAATATTCTTCAGCCTCCCCCATATCGAAACGGCTGCTTTCACAGCAGTCACTAGGGCCACCTCCTACAGCCACTGAATCTTCAGCCTCCTCCCTCAGATTCTTCTTGGATGCCGAGCCCATATCAACAATATTGTCGCCTCTTTCAGCCGAATCAGTGCGGTCGTCTGTCACAGCCGAGGCTTCTTCAGACTTCTCCGTCGATTTTGTTCCCGGCGTCAACACCATATCGTCGCTGTCCCGTCTTTCATCCGACTGAGCATGGCCACTTGTCGTATCCTCTGAATCTTCAGCCGAATCGTCACTGCTGCCCTTGGCCGACCCAGCAGGGGCATTTCCCGCAATATCTGAATCAACGTCTTCAATATCCTCCACCGATTTTGTTCTTAGTATTGGGTCAATGCTGTCACTTCTGCATCGTTCATTTGACCCATCACTGCCGCTTCCCAAAGCCACCGATTCTTCACTCAGATGAGAGCCAGAGGTAGATGTAATCACGTTCTTGGCTAGAGCTAGATCCATGGCAACTGCGTCGCTGCCTTCTTGCCTTTCCAAAGAGTTCTTGATCGTACTGGAGCTGGAAGCCTCTCCTTCTTTCATCTTACTACCATCGCCTTCGGCTTGTTGCGAGCAAGAAGCGTCCTTATCTCCCTGTTTCTGCTGCGCCATTAAAATCCAATCCCTGAAACTAGGTGGTCTGTTTTCTTGGATTGCTAATGAGTCGTCGTTCGCCCGTGGGCCAAGTTCTTGGAGTGCCGCTGCTGGTTGGCCAGCTTCGTGGGGTGCTGCCGCAGGTGGCCCAGGTTCTTGGGCTTCTGCTGCTGGTGGGTGAAGTCCTTCTATGTTTCCGCAAAGCAGAAGCCACCAAAGAAAGTTTCTAAAACGATGACTATGCAGTATTAAGAATACGAAAATAGCAATGATGAGAAGAACCGCAGTGATCGTAGAAACTCCCCTCCAATCTATTTGCCAATTGTTGGGCATCATCTTCTAAAGCAAAAACGAAAGAAAGAACGTAAGAAATTTAACTGGGAGAGGAAGAAAGCGGAAAAAGATGAGGAGAAGGAGATAATACCTTCAAATTCTCTGTTTCTTCTTGTTATTTTGCGCCTGTCTGGTTGGAGCTGGCAAGACAAACGCGTCTGCTACGGTAGGATCTTGATCCTTCTGTGTTGTCCATTTGAGAAGAACTTCGCATTTATAGATTGGGGACGGGCGCGGCCCCGCTTCTAACTAACTTAGCATGCTGTGTTCACAGCACACGTGTAAGATGACTCAACCTTTCATTTGGTTGTGATGAATTTTTGTGCCCATCAAGTGGATCGCATCTGCCACTAGTCCGAATCTTATCTAGAGAGGGAACTGCGATGTCTCAGATGGATGGCCCAGATCGACCGCAAGCACGGAACATTTATGGGGCGATACGGGCTGTTTCAAAAATCTGTCTTTGCATATATGAACTGATCAAACCTTTGATTAGACATCTATGAGTTGGGGCGGTCCATTTGTTGTCATCATCTTTGATAAGTCTTTTTGCAACACCTATGAGTACTAATCGAGCGACACTTCGTAGGAATACAAATTCAATCGACGTCCCAATAATGTTGGACTAATCATCGTATGTCGTCTTATTTAATTAGGATGACAACAATATTCATTCGTATCCCTCCAAATTCTCTGGCTCATTTTGGTGAGGGCAAGCAATATACCTGTATATACGTAATCGATGGCCCAGATCGAGGCTGACCGGTATGATGTCTAAATTAACCACTTTGCAATTTCCGATTCAGTTCCCGACCAAGAATGACCATACCGATGCCACGCCCAGGCTCGAATAGGTCATGCAGTTGGCATCTTAGTTGTGCTTCACCCTTCGATCTATGCGTGATGAGTTTTGATTAAATGGGCAGAAAAGATGCATGTCACTTGGTTGATTAAATTTCAGCTGTCCACCCATTGGCAACATTTTCATGCATGCACCAGCAAAGTTTTGGCGGTCGGCTAAGGTGCACTTGAAATTCACGAATGTAGCACCCGTATTACGAAAGCAAAAGCGATGGACTTTGATCACGAACAAATTACGTGTGGGCCTGATTACCTAGTAAACCTGATTCCTGTTTGGACAGCTTGGTTTACGTTTATCCCTGCGTGTCTAGCACCCCCACAGTGCAAGGACCGAAAAACAGCGCTAGACAGGATGCAGTAAAACTAAAACAGAATACATTTGCATGAAGCCCGTCGACCCAATAGACTGTAAAGATACATGAATCTCCCTGAAAATTTCAACGTAACAAGTAAATGCGACAAGGTTCTTTCTGAAAAGAATCTCCTAGGAAATTTCAACATGTAAAGGGAACGAGGTTCTTTCTGAAAAGAAGACTGAAGATTCACAATGAGAACAAACCTCAAGTACGAACAACAAAGAACTAGTAGAAACACTCTCTATATCCCTCACACACAAAAACAACAAGCACACTGCACGCGTAGAAACTGCTGCATTGAGTGGCTGGTCTGCCTTTGCCCTCATCATTGCCTCTCAAGCCCCCCTCAGCAACTGTAATCTTCAGCCTCTCCCGTATGGAATTGAAACTGCTGCTCTCACCTTACTCACTAGGGCCACCACTCACGGCCGCTGAATCTTCAGCCTCCTCCGTCAGATTCGACGTCGGGGCCAAGCCTTTATCATCGTTGGCCTTCTCCGTCAGATTCGTCTTCGATGCCGAGCCCATACCATCGATGTCGCCTCTTTCGGCCGAATCAATACGACTGTCTATCTCAGCCGCTGAATCTTCAGCCTCCTCCCACAGATTCGTCTTCCATGCTGATTGCGTATCATCGTTGTCGCGTCTTTCAGTCGAAGCAGTATGGTCTTCTGTCAGAGCCGCTGAATCTTGATCAGCCTCCTCCATCGAACTTGTTCCTGGCGACGAGCCTGAGTCATCACTGCTGCTTTCGGCCGACCCAGCATAGGCATTTCCCCCAACATCTGAATCTATATCTTCTACATCCTCCATCGATTTTGCACTCGGCATTGAGCCAATGCTCTCACTACTGCGTCCTTGATTTGACCCCACACTGCCACTACGCATGCCCGCCGAATCTTGGGGTGCTGCCGCTGCTGGGCCAGGTTCTTGTGGTGGTCCGGCTGGTTGGCCTGGTTCTTGGGGCGCAGCTGCTGGTTGGCCAGGTTCTTCCGGTGGTACTGCTGGTTGTTCAAGGTCATCGGGTGGTGCTGGGGGCGGTAGGCCAGGTTCTTGGGGCGCTGCTGCTGGCGGGTCAGGAGCGTCCATGACAGAAGAACTTCCACAGTACGTACGCCAGCATATTAGGACCAAAAAGCAGATCCCCGCAGGCAGAATGAACCAAAGCTTTGTACGACAAAGATGACTACGTAGGCAGAGAGTTCCAAGAAAGAATAAGAGAACACCCAGCAGGATAAGATATGGAATGATCGTAGAAAATCGCACCCAATCCATTTGCGAATTGTTCGGCATTATCTTCTAAAGAAAAAGTGAAAGAAAGAACGTAAGAAATTAAGGGAGAAAGGAGGAAAGCGCGAGAAGATAAGGAGAAGAAGAAGAAGGAGATACTACCTTTGAATTCTTAGTATCTTCGTGTTGTTTGAGTTGTCTTGTTGGAGATGGCAAGACAAATACTTCTGCTCGTGTCGATGAACTGGTGATCTAGATTTTTCTGTGGTGTTCCTTTGAGAAGAACTTTATACTGGGGACGAGCTCGGCACCACTTTATAACTAACTTACCGTTTTGGGTTGACAGCACACGTGTAAGATAGCTAAACCATTCACTCAGTTGAGCTGATTACTTGTGCCCATCAAGTGGATCGCATCTGTGAGTAGTCGGAGTCTGATATGGAGAGTGAACTGTAATGTCTCAGGTGGATGAACCAGATCTCCCACGTGTGTTCCATGCAACCGTTGCAACGAAGCCCGTGTGCTTAGTTATGTCGTATGGCCTTGCACATCCTAAGTCTATAAATATCGGATTCCAAATTCCTGGTCTTGATTAGAATTTTGGTCTAACTGGCGTATGTCCATATATGAGTTCATCTGAGCAATGGCCGGTTGTGTTGGCCAATGCACATGAACTGATCCAACTGTGCACATTGCACGTTAAATGCACTTAATATATCAAAATTTTGATCCCTAGTAATCAATAAATTATTACCTTTTTCAAAAACAGTCCATCAATTTTTTTTAGTTGTTGATTTATATGTCAATTTTTTAGTTGTTTAGATTTTTATTTCATCAAACACAACCAGAGCGTGAAAATTGCTTGTTCGGTGGACCGACCCGCTCCATGCGGGCCCAAGGTGTGGCAAAGAATGTTGGTTGTGATCCAAGTATCCGGTCACACTCAAAATTATCTTGTATTTGATCATTGCCAAACAAATGGAGCTAGAAATTAAAAAAAAAAAAAATGAATGTATGTGTGGATACGCTTCAACTCATCCGGTTATAAAATTATGAAAAAGGGTTTGCACCTGAAAGATGGATCGATGGGATGGATGCATGGTGGTTAGCGAGCCCAGATCCAATAAGTCTAAAGTCCACTTTTATGCTTTGCCTATCGTAAAAGTGCTAGTAATGCCGTTGGATCCTCACTGACAATCCAGATTTAAGCGATAAGTTGAGGGTCATTTTGGACATTTTCATCCAGCCCCATTCTGCGAGGGTACTTCAGATCCTCAAGTTTGCCCAGCAAGTACTTCTTCCAATAGATTTGCCTTCCCCCCAAAAATTACTTTTATAAGGTGCCTGAAAATTTATAGTTTTTCTCCTGTAGGGTGACACTGTTTTTGTTCTTTGCTTCTATTTTTTTTTCTTTTTTTAAAGCTTTGGTTGTGATATGTAAAAGTCTTGCAATTTCACCAACTGTAACTCCCGTAAGCATCTGTTTTTCTTAACACTCTCATCCTCTGTCCACAATCATTTTGATTCACTATACCTAAAATGCTTTCATAGATTTCTTCAAAGTGTGTATGAGAGTTGAGAGATACCTGCTAGAATCATAGATGTTAAAGGTGCGCCTGGGTGTGTGCCTAGGCTCAAGGCTCAAGGCTCACTTATGCTCACCTCTTGCGCCTTGAGGTGCGCTTGGTGCTCCCAATTGAAATTTTCTAAAAAATATATTAAAATAAATAAAATTTTAACATTCAATTAGGATTCTAACTTCTTCAATTTTCTCATTCTTTTTTGGCTTAAAAAAAGTTAGTGCCCTCTATTAAATTATATTTAATATTTGAGTAATCTTATTATTTTATTCTTATAAATCATAGATAAAATTAAATTTATTTAATTTTATATAATATGTGTCTTGCTTCACTCGGGCATGCGCCTTGCCAGTGCGCCTAGGCCTCAAGAGCCATTTGTGCCTTGGTGCACTTTACACTTTAAACAGCTATGGTTAGAATGAAATTGCTTAAGTGTTTGGTTGTTCAAGTGGGTATTTGAAAGGTTTTTTTAAGCGGGATTTAGGATTCAAATAAAAGGGGATAACAATAATTAGAAGCTTTTGTAATAATGAATTAGAAATGAGAAATTCATATTGGAATGGAATTGCTTAATTTTTTGGTTCTTCAAGAGGGTATGTGAAAGGGTTTTGAAGTAGGTCTTAGGTTTTTGCAAAAAAGGGATAACAATAATTGGAAGCCTTTGAAATGATGAATTAAAAATGAGAAATACCTATTCGAATGGAATTACTTAATTGTCTCGTTGTTTTGGGAACATATGAATAAGGGGCTCTTTCTTTGATGAACCCATTCAATGATTTAATGGGCATGCATTGATGTTTCATAGTTTCCAAATAAATGTTTTGTTTGCTAGTGCATTGGCTATGATTAGAAGAATACTTCAGAATATTTATATTGTGAATGGTCTACTTATTGTTCTTTAAATTCAGCTGAAATTTCATATTTCTTACTTGAATTGATTTTATAAAAGTGGAATTTAAAGGTTTTTCCCAAAGTCAGTCTTGTGGAAAAAAAGCAATATGTGCCTTAGCCTATGAAGTCAGCCTTCGCTGCTTATATTTCCATGTATTTGTTAACCTCTTTTTTGATTTATTATTTTTATTTCAATTAGAAATTATGGCTCTATCGAGATAATATTTTCAATTGCGTATTCTTATAGAATTTTAAAAATATAAAGTGAAATATTTTCATTGGATATATATTAAATGGAGAAATGGTATCGAAGCATGACTCAAAGAAAGTGTCGAGTTAATAAGCCCTTTGAATTAAATGGGCAAGCTTGCATAGATGCTAAAAGGAAAACAAAGGAAGGAGTGCTTTTTGATTTTATAAGTTTTTTTAATCTTTTGTTGGTTTGGTTTATTTTTGTTTTGTTTCTGGTTATTATTATTATTATTATTATTATTATTATTATTATTATTATTTGTTGCTTAAATCTGATTCTGGGTGTATGCTCTTCCGATTGTACTAAATAATCTCAAAGAAAAAATTTGAGGTTGCTTGATTTGGAACCAGACTTGGCAATCATTGATGTTTGCTCGTGGTAGATTTCCCATTCGTAGCAATTTCGTAACGATTACGTTAATAAAAAGTATATTTTGCAAATTGGATTTATGAATCAATTTACGTATGTTAAATATGTTCATATTGGTATAGTCATTTCGATTAATTTACATTTGTTAAAATCATAACTATTTTGCAAAAGTCTCTTTCTGTAACAACCTTGTTCGGACTCTCTATAGTGCATTTCTATATTGGATGTTGAATAGGCATTTAATAGTTTCCCACATGAATCATATTCATTTATTTCTTTTTACTTTGTTATGTAATATATGCACTGCTCATCTATGGAAGGTTATTTTTGTTGAATATGTGAGTTATTATGTTATAATATTACTTTGTTTTTTCTGTCATAGGGTATTATTTGGTTTCTTTGGCTGGGATTCAAAGTTTTAATCTGCTATTTTAATGCAAACTAGTAACTTTCTTTAAACTAGTAACTTTCTTTCTAATAGTTCTACCTAAAATAAAAATGAAATAACTTTCACTTTGTGGTAGCTGGTAGCTTTGGAGGAAATATTTACCAAACTTAGTGATCCCAAGGATGGCATGGGATTTCAAAGTGCCAACAAGATCGCCCCATAAAGTCAATAGGTAAGATTCATAGGTGGTAGACTAATGCATCACATTAGCTATTTGTAAACATTGATAATTACAACTTGCCAAGGCTTACTATTTAGCAGAGTTGATTGTGGTATTTATGCACTTTGCAACATGTTCTTCTTCTGCGAGGAGGGCTCTCTAGCATATTAAAAGGTTAGAAAATATATAGCATACATTTGGATAACATTGTATTGATAATTGAATAAAAAATATATTTTTAGTATTTTTTTACTTTCAAATTTATTATCATAGGTACATATAGATGATCGGCGATGTCATTTCACAGCTATTGTACTAAATTACGCTGAAAATGTGGAAGAAATTCTACTAAAAGCAAAGCATTGGCAAGACTGTTGGTTCGTCGCATTAGGCAATGTTACCTTAATATTACTCTAATATGTTGAAGGCACACTTCAAAAAATTTTAAAATTGCTCTGTTGTTCTAATATATATTGTTCGGTATTGATGAATTACCAAGATATATGTCATATGTCATGCAATTTAACCTTTAGATGATATTTTTTTGTGGATAGTATGGTCTTTTTTGTTGGTCCCTAAGGTAAGGCATAACCCAAGAGGGGAAACGTGAATTAGGCTTATAAAAATTCTAAGAAAATACCCTTCAAGGATTAAAACTCTCTTTGTGGTTTAATGTAGAAGTAGTGCAAATAGAAACACAACCACTCAGCACACATAGATTTTTATAGTGGTATGAGATACCTTCTCTACTCTACTCTTCCAAGTACTTTCTTTAATAGCTTGGGTTCCACTATACTAATAGAATTTACAACTAGTGCAACCATACTCTTATTGATTCTAGCTCAAAGGGGAGTGAATACAACTTAGCAAAATGATTGTTAGACACACTCTAATAATCAGAGTTGCTCTTCTTGAGTTTAGTCTCTAATACCAACTCAAGGAAATAAACCAAAGTAAATGAGAAATGAAAATTTACACTTTTAAGAAGTGTTACAAATTGAGCTCAGGGGAAGACTTGAAGATGCTTTAAACTTGCTTTGAATATAGAGAAAGTTGCTTCCCAAAAATGTTTTGTGAGCCTTTAATTAAGAACTCAAAGGTATAGTGCTAGAATGCTTTGAAATTTGTTGCTTATGAGTAAATGAAGATTAATGCTCTCTTGAATGCTTATAATAACCTTAGAACGTTCCTAAATAACTCCTTTGATAATTGCATCTAAAATTGAGCCATTGGAGGATAGTTGAAATGCATTAAATACAAGAGAACATTTGAAAATTTCAACCGTTGGAGTTGCTAGGTGAATGTAGGTGGCTATGGTAATCATCTGCGGTTGCAAGGTGATATAGCAGGTGCAATGAGCTACTGACTATAGTTGAAACCTTTGCAAACTTTAAAACTCGTGTTGTTGTGTGATGGTAGGTGAATTGTTGGTGGTTGCGATAACAACTACGCTCTAGGCAGTATCTGCAGGCGCCATAATTCTACCAGTGGTACTTTTATAGATGCAGTAGGCGGTATGTGGTAGTGCCTCCAACTCCCAACTATGAGGGTGCTACTCGCAGGCATCTGCGATGCAGTTACGGATGTCTAGGGAGATCATTTGTAGTTGGGACATTGTAGGCAATATCAGTGGTGGCTACAATGTAGCTACAGTGCAGGTGGTAGGCGTAGGTGGCTACCATTTATGACTATGGTCCTGTATAAACTTTTGCTGCACTTGTGTTTTTCATATTTTGAGAGATGTTCGCATTGATATTTTTATGAGTTTGTTGATCATAAAACATAGACTTGTGCAATTGATTTGCAAGTTAGAGCATTCACAATTTTTCTCTTTTTGATGATTGATAAAACTCATACTCTTTTTGGTCCCTAAAGGAAGGCAAATACCCATGAGGGGAGGGGTGAATTAGGAATTTAAAACTTTATCTTAACCCCATTGAGATCTAACGTCCCTCTAGCAACCAGGGCAATCAAGCAGTAATACGCAAATAAGTAGGACATAGGAATTTTTATAGTGGTTCAGGCAACTATTCCTACTAATAAGTAAATTTTATTCACTTATATTAAGTACTTTTCAAGCTTATCATTCTTTAATTCTTAGGAATTTTGTGGGAATTTTATGTAATTTTTGTGTGTTTGTAGGACATTATAAAGAGGGACTTAAAGATGGAGAAAAGGAGGCTAAGAAATTCTCAAAATGGAGAATGAAAAGCAATAATTAAGCAAGAGAAAAATTTGGCCAACAGGAAGCTGAGCCGAGGCACAGGTTCTGGATGTTGGTCTCAAAGATTAGGCAAAAATCCAAGAGGGGAGGGGTGAATTGAGTACTTAAAAAATTATTGCTCAACCCCTTTAGGATTAGTTATCCCTTTAGTAATGAATCACTCAATAAACTAAAGCATAAGTAAATAAAACACAAGAAATTTTATAATGGTTTGAGTATATACTCTACTCCACTCTTCCAAGAATACTTTCCTCTTAGTGTCTTGGATTCCACTATTCCCAATAGTAGAAATACAATAGTGCTCCCAACTCTCTTTTATATTCCAGCTCTAGGGGCCATAAACAGAGTACTCTCAGCACTCTTCTAGATTCTAGCTCTAGGGAGTATATTAATAGTGCTTCCAATACTCTTCTTAATTTCAGCTCTAGGGGGCGTGACTAAATAGCTCTTGTTTGCACTCAAATAGTCATAGCTCTTCTTGAGTCTAGTCTCAACTACTAACTCAAGGAATTTACAAAGAATGAATATCAAAAGTTGAAACACGAGTATTTCTCAGTAAGCATAAGGGAAGAAATCTGAATATTGAATGTAGAAGTTGATGAGAATGAAAATTTTCCTATTTTATTCCCTTAATACTTAGCATTTTATACTTATTTAATTTTTAAATATACTCATTATTCTTATATTTTGATTTAGAAGACCAATAAACTTGTTAAGTGCAAAAAGAAGGTAATTGGATAATTTTGGACAACTTCAGCATCAATCCATATTTTGGGCATCAATCTTTCATCAGATCTCCGATTAAGATGATTAAAGATGCTCTATAAACACAAGAAAAATTTCTACGACTTTCATGATTGGGGTTTTGAGAGATAAAGACTACATCAAGGACAACTGAGTGGAGAAATTATCAAAATATGTCCAAAAGGAGCTAAAGATTACACATAGTATCACTTGTGTACTAATTTTGATATATTTAGAGGATGATTTGGAAAAAGTGACAAACATAAAAGTTCTATATATCAAAGTTATCTAACTAATTCAAGAAGAACCATGTGATTTTGAATTGAAACAAGGAATTTATGGTCAAAATAGTAGATGCATATCTGGCAAACAGCAAATTGCACCATTAGCGCCAACCCACTTCACACCACCACCCCACCAGGCAGCAAGGTGGTGCCGGCAGTGCCAATCTAGTGCTAAAGGTGCCTGAATCCATTCTCCACTTTTTAAACTTGCAAAACTTATTATTTTGCATATTTTTATTGTTTCAATAGCAGTTTCCTAGGATTTTTTAGGGTTCTTTTGCTATGGTTTGGAGAGGACTTCTTAGTGGCTTTCAACAGAGAATTTTCTCTCTTCTCACTTTTATTTTATTTTATTTGATTTCATGCCCCTGCGTGACTAAAATTTTATTATTAGTTTAAGAAGATAGAAGCCTCAGAATTAATATACTGTGAGATCTAACTTGTTTTAATTATTCAATTTATGCTTTAAGTATTGAATGTTCTTCTTTATTCATGATTATGATTGTTATGTTTAATTGCTAGGAGGCTTACTAGTTTATTATTCATTATAATCTATTGCTAGATTAGATATCAAATCCGTAATTGTTTGATCCCTCTAATTTGTAAAGCAACTAGACTCAATAATTTACTGCTGTTGCGGTTATTAAATTTTAAAAAGAATATTTGACTAAATTAAATACTATCACGTGTACTTGTGTTATTTAGATTCATCAATCTCTACAAATCTTAAAGCTGCTATTAAATTAAATCTCTAGCTAGTGTCTGAGGTTGTTTAGTTTTTAGGGTTAACTGGATTGTGTGTTTCTAATTAACTATGTAAGGAGAGATAGAAAAAATAATTCCGATGGTGAATATTCAAAGTATGATTTGATTTATAATTGCATCAATGATCAGTTATAAGATTTTGATAGTGGATGTTAACCTAAACCAAAGTTTTCTTCCCTGATAGATTTCTTTTATATCACTTTCTTCATTACATTCAAAACACCCCCTTTCTTGTTCACATTATATAAAATTAAGACAGATACTCCTCATGGAATAGACCCTTACTCACACTACTATAGAAATTTGAAATTTAAGAAAGGTTCTAAATTTAGTTGCCTACAACAGCACACCAATTTTTTGGCATCATTGCAAAAGATGCATTCTGGTTGATTTTTGTGCTTTTGTGATTTTTTATATTTATATTTATATTTATTTTTTAGGATTCATTACATTCTCCAAAATAGTTTATGATTCTTACTTGATCCTCTAATACATATAATCTATGGTACAAACTAGAAATCAAAAGAACTTTGCACAGGTTAAGGAGTGATGCTCAGAGAAATTCTGAAAAGGAGGAAATTATGGCTGGAACTCAAACTTTGAAAGACCTTGTCACACTTGATTTGAATTAACAACTCTTATGCATCATGTTTCCTACATTAGATGTTACTATTAATTTTGAATTAAAATTTGGACTAGTTCATCTCTTGCCCACTTTTCATGGTCTTGTGGGTTAAGAACCTCACAAGCATCTAAAGGAGTTTCACGTGGTGTGTACGAGTATGAAACCAACAAGGGTGACTGAAGAGCAGATAAAACTGAGAGCCTTGTTATTCTCTTTAATTTGACTAAGGATTGACTTTACTATTTACCACTGGGAGCATTACAACATGGAATGAGATGGAGAGGTTATTTTTAGAGAAATATTTTTTAGCTTCAAGGGCAGCCAACATTCGAAAGGAAATTCGTGGTGTGAGATAGCATAGTGGAGAATCCCTATATGAATACTAGGAGCATTTCAAGATATTATATGCATGTTGTCCCTATCATTAGATTAGTGAGCAACTACTCATTCAATATTTCTATGAGGGACTTCTACCCACTGAAAGGAGCATGATTGATGCTACTAGATGAGGAGCTTTGGTGGAAAAAACTCCTAAAGCTACAAGGAACTTGATTACAAACATGGTAACCAACTCACAACAATTTGGCAATAGGCTTGATTCTTTATCCAAGCCTATTAATGCGGTAAGTGTTTCTTCTCTTGAATAATAAATTGCAGGTCTTACTTCTCTTGTTCGTCAATTCACTATAAGGAATATGCAGATAGCAAAAGCTTGTGGAATTTGCTCTATGGTAGGACATCTAACTAATAAATGCCCAACTCTTCAAGAGGAACCTATCGAGCAGGTGAACGCAATGGGTGGTTTTTCTAGACAACCACAAAGGAAGTATGATCTTTATTGAAACATATACAACCCAGGATGGAGGGATCATCCCAATTTCAACTATGAAACCCACAAGTAAATCAACCTCTTGCTCAAAATTGCCCAAAGTTTTAGTAATATCAGTAGCCATACCCACCTAGATAACCATAGGGGCAAACTTCTAACTCTGGTATGTCTTTAGAAGATATTGTTAAGTCTCTTGTCACTAAAACTTTACAATTTCAATAGGAGACAAAGGCTAGCATTTGAAATTTGGAGAATTAGGTAAGTTAGATAGCTACCACAATCAATCGGCTGGAGATAAAAAATTCAGGAAAATCACCTCCTCAAACAATGGTGAACCTAAGAGAGAATGTCAGTGCAATTGTTTTAATGAGTGTAAAGAGATCGACATTCCAACAAATACAACTCCTACACCAATAAAGCAAGAAAAAGGGAAAAGCATTGTTGCAGACAAGAACCTTCCTAAGGATAATGAAGTAACTTAATGTAAGTTTTCACCTCTTTTTGAATATAAACCAGTACCACCTTTTCCTTGAGCTTTAGCAGAATCTCACAAAATTAAGAACTATAAAGATTTCTATGAGACTTTTCATAATTATGAGGTAAACATTTTACTTTTTGATATTATTAAACAAGTATCTCATTATGCTAAATTCTTGAAAGAAGTGTGTACAATAAAGAAGAAATAGAAACTTCAGAGATATGAGAAGGTGAGAGTGAGGGAAAATATTTTTGTAATCATTCAAAGAAAACTCCCTGTAAAGTGCAAAGATCCAGGTATGTTTACCTTGCATGATAGGTAATACTAGACTTGAAAAGGCCATGTTAGATTTAGGAGCTTCCATTAACGTTATGCCATATTCTTTATATGCTTCTTTGAAACTTGGACCTTTGAATAAGACTAATGCTGTGATTCAATTAGCTAATAGATCTAATGCCTATTCGAAAGGTGTAGTTGAGAATGTTCTTGTGCAAGTTAATAAATTAGTTTTTCCAGTTATTTTTATATACTAGATATGGCGAATGGTAATCACACTAGTCCCATTCTATTAGGAAGACCCTTCCTAAAGACATCTAAGACTAAGATAGATGTTCACAGTGGCACACTTACCATGGAATTTGATGGTAAAATTATTAAATTTAATATTTATGATGCCATGAAATATCCTGATGATGATGATCCTGTTTACTTCATTGATGTGATTGATTTTTATATACAGAAAGTTTTTGAACTTGATGGAAAAGATGAATTGGAAGTTGTCATTATTAAACATCTTGAGAAAAAGAATAAGGTGTTACCTTTGAGTACTGATTTAAAGGAAACTATTGTAGAATTGGATGACTTTCTAAAGTTATCAGAATTAAGTAATGATCCTTACATTGAGTTATCAGTTTCTCACAAGCGCCTTTTACCCTCTATTTTTCAGGTATCTACTTCAAATTTAAAGCCTCTTCCTAATCACCTTAAGCATGTGTTCCTTGAAGATAGAAAAACCTTGCTTGTGATCATCTCCAGTAAACTTAATGCATTATAAGAAAAAAGGCTTGTACAGGTTCTGAAAAAGCATAAGAGCGCTATTGGTTGGATAATGAAAGATATTAAAGGAATTGACCCATCTACATGTGTGCTTTATTATTTCTAGTTTGCAATTGCTCTAGATTGAAGAAAGATGCAGTGAGTCGAGCCAACAATTATAAACAATAGTGTCATTTGGGAGGCAACCCAAGGGGAGTTTGTGTTTCTTTTTCTTATTTCCTTCTCTTTTTTACATTTATATTATGGTTATTTTGCATCTTCTTTGCATTTGACCTTACATTGGTGATAATATAAGTTTTAAATGTGGGGAAGGGAATTTAGGTTTAGGTTGTGTTTTTATTTTTATTTATACTTTTATTTAAATTTTTTTTAAGAGAGAGTCAGTTTTACCCTTTATTTTGGTGGTTTCTAATGATCTGAGGCTGAAGACGTCATAAGTAAGATTCAACTAAGTTTGAAAAATTCATAACATGATTGAATAAGTAATCCTCTAATGTGTAATTACTTAGTTTAGTCATTTTTCTTGAGAATAGTGATGATTAAATTTTGTAGACAAAATCTGGTGAGATTTTGAGCCTTTAGACTGACACGTTCACATCAGTCTCATTTTTTTTCTTCGTGATAGATATTCTTCAATAGATTTGTTTCTCTAGAACTTACCTTGATTCTCTTTGAGACCACATTAATACATGCATACATGAATATGATGAAAGCCTTCTTTGTTATGAACTACATGAGCCAAATAGCCTACCTTATGATTTATTTTTCCTCTTGTTGAGCCCCTTTAAGCTTTATAGACTTTTATTATGAACCTATGTTACAAGCTTGAAACATAAAAAAATAATATCTTTACCCAAGCCATAAAGTTAGTGGAGCATGAGTTATTGTTGTGTTATGTATGGGTGTATAAAAGAAATAAAGTATGGGAGTGTCAAATTTTATGGTATGATTACGATTGATGAAATGGGATAGATTATTGTTCTCAAAATTGAGTGAAAAAAATTATGAATAAAAAAGAAAAAGAAAAAGTGAATATCAAAATTCCAAGGAAAGGGGTTTGTTTATACATCATGTATTCAAAGGTGAAAGATGCTAAAGAAAATAAGTGATTTTATATGTCTTATATATTTAAGTATGAGTTGATTTATTTGTACTTCACTAGTTTCAATGGCATTTGAGCTACATCTCTAAATATTTCTCACCTTTACCCTCAACCCCATTACAACCAATGAAAAGTCCTTATGATTCATGATATGCATGTGATCCTAGTGATGGAGAATGAGAAGATATGTAAGCTTATGATAGATCATTTTTATTGGAACGAATTTGAGTGGAATATATACCCTTCAAATACATAAGAGTAGAGTGTTTATTTTCGTGAGGGTTCCGCTTATTTATTTTAATCAATCTTCAAGAGAGAATGTTTACTGATTGTCAGTTGTGTAAGGATGAGTTTTTCATGAAGTGTTATGAGTTTTGAAGAGTTTTGATCATTCTTTGTTTATGATAATTGCAACCTTGATATTCTTTTGGGGATAGTAAATTTGAGTTTTGCTCGTGGATGAGCAAGAGTTAATTATGAGGGAATTTGATGAGAATGCAAATTGTCCTATTTTATTTCCTTAATAATTAGCATTTTATACTTATTTGATTCCTAAATATACTCATTATTCTTATATTTTGATTTAGGAGAAAATGGAATTGTTAAGTGCCAAAAGAAGGCAATTGTATAATTTTGGACAACTTCAACATTAATTTGTATTGTGGGCATAAGTCTCTCATTAGATCTTTGATTGAGATGATTAAAACACAAGAAAAATTTCTATAACTTTCATGCTTGGGGTTTTGAGAGATAAAGACTACACCGGCGGAGAAATTATCAAAACATGTCAAAAAGTAGCTGAAGATTACGCATGGTATCACTTGTATACTAATTTTGACATATTTAGAGGATGATTTGAAAAAGGTAATCAACATAGAAGTTCTAGATATCAAAGCTATAAATCAATGCAGAAAGAATCCTATAATTTTGTGTTGAAATGAGGAAGTTATAGTCAAAATAGTGGATGTATATCTGGCAAACAGCAAATTGCACTATCGTTGCTAGCCCACTTCACACCACCACCCCACCGGGCAGCAAGGTGGTGTTGGCAGAGCTAATCTAGCTTTGTCAGTACCTGACTCCATTCCCCCATTTTTTGAAACTTGTGAAAATTATTATTTTGTATATTTTTGCTCTGTTTTAAATGGCAATTTCCTAGAGTTTTTGAGGATTCTTTTGCTAGGGTTTAGAGAGGACTTTTTGGCAGCTTTCAAAAGAGAATTTTCTTTCTTCTCTCTTTTATTTTATTTTTTTATGATTTGATGGCCTTGCATGACTAAACTTTTATTCTTGTTTAAGTAGACAAAAGTCTTAGAATCAATATACTATAAGATCTAACTTGTTTTAATTGTTCAATTTATACTTTGAGTATAGAATGTTCTTCTTTGTTCATTATTATTATTTTTATATTTAATTGATAGGAGACCTAATAGTTTATTATTCATTGCAATCTATTGCTAAATTAGATATAAAATCCATAATTGTTTGATCCCTCTAATTTGTGAAGCAATTAGGGTTTAATAATTTGCTACTATGGCAGTTATTAAATCTTATGAAGAATATTTGACTAAATTAAATGTAATCACATGTGCTTGTGTTGTTTAGCTTCATTAATCTCTACAAATCTTAAGGCTGCTATTAGATTAAATCTCTAGCTCATGTCTGAGGTTGTTTAATAGTTAGGGTTATTTGGATCGCATGTTTCTAATTAACCTTGTTGAAGGAGAGATATGAAAAATAATTCCAATGGTGAATATTCAAAGTATGATTTGATTTATAATTGGATCAATGATCATTTATGAGATTCTAATGATGGATGTTGACTTGAACCAAGGTTTTCTTCTCTGATAGATTTCTTTTATATCACTTTCTTCGTTTCATTCAAAACCCCCATTTCTTATTCACATTACATAAAATTAAGCTAGATACTTGTCATGGAATCGACCCTTACTCACACTACTACAGAAATTTGAAATTACAGCAAGGTTCTAAATTTGGTTGCCTACAACAACACACCAGAATTAAATGATCTTGACAAAGGTTGGTTGGGAGCCTTCGAAGAGAGCTAAGGAAGTTTTGAATGTAACGCCCTTGATTCTTGAAAGATATTATAAGGTTTAGCTTAGATAAGTAAATACTCTCAAAAGAATTTTGATTAACTTCCTTAATACTTGGCTTGTTCATCCTACTCTAATGATGCTTCATTTATAGCTGCTTTGAATTGGTAGGTGAGCTCCATTAATGATAGAAGATCATTCTGATTAGCGTATTTAAATTCTCTGACTTTTCATTAATCCTCGTTTCTTTGAAATGCCTATAGCGCTGACCTTGGAGAAGATGATTTCTAGTTTCTTTATAAGCTTTGGTCGATATATTGTTGCAATGACTGACTCTTTCATTAATATGGAAAGGGTGATATTAATGTTGAATGAAGACCAATGATTCGGCTTGATCATTGCTCGTCTTTTATTTATGACAGATGAAGTATCTATCTAACTATTTATAAGACAAAGTTCCTTCATATTTTAGCTTATTTTACTTAAGTAGCAGATGAATCATCCTTTACAGTGCTTTGTCTTATGGTTTGTCTATTGAACTGTAGAGGCATGGATGACTTGTTTCTTCAGTACTTTGTCTATTGAGCTGTCTATTGTAAGTGGCAGACGGATTGTTAGAGGGCAAATGGATTTTCTTTATTGCTTCGTCTGATGGGTTGTCTGTTATGAGTGATAAAGTATTAAGGCATAGATGAATTTTCTTCATGGCTATATCTGTTGGGTTACCTGTTGTAGATAATAGATGAATTTAGTTAAACAGACAAACGTCATTGCTCCACTAGGTAAAATTTTTCTCTATCATACGACCTTCACTTCTCTACTTTGTCTGTCATAGCAGACAATCATTGACTCACTTATGATAGACGAAGTCTTTGCTCTACCATTAGACCTTTGCTTCTCTGCTTTGTCTATTTATAATAGATGATTATTAGCTCACTTATGATAGATGAAGTCTTTGCTCTGTCATACAACCTTTCACTGCTCCTGCTAAAAAATCTTCACTTCTCTATCTTTGCCTGTTGGCAACAAACAATGATTGGCTCAACTCTGGCTTGCTTATGATAGACGAAGTCTATTATATATACACTACTTTGCATTCAGTAGATATAATCTTAGACTTCGACAAATGAATGGAAACAACTGAATCCTTTTCATTTGTGCTTTGAAAATGAGGATGGGAAGATGAGGAGTTGGAAATTGATATAATATACTTGATTTTTTCATTCCCCTCCTCTTCAAACACCCAAGATAATAGTAATATGTGAATTAGAGCTATCTAGTAGTGATGAGATTGAATGATAGAGTCTGCAAAGCCAGAGTTTGAAGAGAAATGCTTTTGTGAGATGGGTGTAGACAAAAGCATTATCATCCCTCCACGGTAACAATTGAAGAATCAGTGGTTGATTCTTCAATCCCCACCACACACTTGTCTTCTCAATATACTTGCTTTCAAAGTGGTCTTCTCTGAGCTACTTCATCTTTGTGGTGCAGAGAAGGATTGCAATTCAGGGTTTAAAATAGATTGAATGTGGGGGCTATACGAGGTAGTTGATATGATAATTTAGAAAAAGAGAATAACTCATGCTAAAAATAAAGTCCAATGTGATAATGATAGCTGTAAATTGATTATGGCAAGAAAACTAGGTGTACTTGACCTGAAAAACCAAGATTAAGACAAAGTGAGAGTAGAGTACTGTAGAGAAATAACTAACTTCATCTAAGACGAAGTTTAGTCTTATGAAGGCATATTCAGCATTGCAGTTTCAAGTATAAAGACATTAAAAATTTTACTCTTAGATGATCACATTAGTCATGCCTATTTCTCCTCTAATGTTGTAGAAGGTGTCTAATGATAATGGCTTAGTAAAAATGTCAGCAAGTTGAGCATTTGTTGACACATATTCTAGGCATATATCATGTTTTTCTGCATGATCTCTAATAAAGTGTTGCTTAATTTCTATATGCTTGGTTCTCGAATGTAGAATAGGGTTCTTTGTCAAGCATATTGCACTAGTATTGTCACATTTCATAGGAATGATTCTATAGCTTAGTCCATAATCGAGTTGTTATTTCATCCATAGCAATTGAGCGCAGCAACTTTTAGTTGCTATATATTTGGCTTCTGCTGTAGAGAAAGCAACACTAGTTTTTTTTAGAGAACCATGATACTAGACTATTTCTTAAGAATTAATAGGTTCCACTAGTACTTCTTCTATCAACTTTGTATCCTCCAAAGTCAGCATTTGAACATCTAATGAGTTCAAAATTAGTTCTAATGAGGGTAATAGAGTCCTAGATTTGATGTGTCAACTGGATATTTAAAAATTCATTTCACTACAATAAGATGAGATTCTCAAGGGAATGGACTAAAATCTAGCACATACGCATCTACTAATGAGAATATCTGGTCTAGATGCAGTAAGATAAAGAAGAGATCCAATCATACTTTTATATTGTTTTTGATCTACAAGTTTACCCTTTTCATCTTTGTCCAGCCTTTTTGATGTAGTCATTGGAGTACTTGCTACCTTAATTTCTTTTATTTTGAAGTTCTTCAGCATCTCTTTAGTATATTTGGATTGACAAATATAGTTTCCGTCATCTCTTTGCTTGATTTGCAATCCAAGGAAGTAGTTCAATCCTCCTATCATACTCATTTCAAATTTAGCTTGCATGATCTTTAAGACATCTTGACAGAGTTTTTCATCAATAGCTCCAAATATAATGTCATCCACATAAATTTGAACTATGAAGATATCCTTGTCAATAGTTTTGATAAACAAGATAGTATTAACTTTTTCTCTCTTGAATTTATGATCACTTAAGAATTTGTTCAGTCTTTCATACCAAGCTCTTGGAGCTTGTCTCAAACCATATAATGTTTTGGTGAGCTTATAGACATGATCAAGTTGATCATTATTTTCAAAACTAGGGAAGTGCTCTACATACACTTCTTTACTTAAATATCCATTTAGAAATGCACTCTTTATATCCATCTGAAATAACTTGGAGTTCTTATAGGATACAAAAGTGAGTAGCATTCTAATGACTTCTAATCTAGCTACAGGGGCATATGATTCTTCAAAGTCAATTCCTTCTTCTTAGGAGTACCCCTTAGCAACTAATCGTACTTTGGTTCTTACAACTAACCCACTCTCATTTAGTTTATTTCTGAATACCCATTTAGTTCCAATTATATCAATATTCTCTGGTTTTGGAACTAATTCTCATACTTTTTTCCTTTCAAATTGGTTAAGCTCTTCTTGCATTGTAATAATCCAATTTTCATTATTTAAAGCTTGATCAATGCTAGTTGGTTCAATTGTAGAAATGAAAGCATAATAACCACATACATTTTCCATAGATCTTATTTTGACACCATCATAAACATTTTCTATAATTTATTTTCTAGGATGAGCACTAATAAATCTCAAATCAGTGGGAGGTTGATAGGGAAGATTACCTACTCTTATCTCCTCTTCATTTTCTAAACTTTGTATATCTTCACAGCTTGTGCCATCCTTTTGATCCTTCAATTTGAGTTTCTTCACATTTATTGCAGCTTCATCTACATCACTATCACAATCCTTTCTTGGGGTTAAATTTGCTTCATCAAATTTTGCATGTATAGACTCCTCTACAACCTATGTTTTTTTAATGTAAACTTTACATGCCCTAATATTAGAAGAGTAACCAAGAAAGATAGCTTCATCCCTTTTTTGGATCAAACTTTTCGAGATTATCTTTTCCATTGTTTAACACATAGCATGAGTATCCAAAGGAATAAAAATATGAGATATTTGGTTTCCTTCCTTTTTAAAGCTCATATGGGTTTTCTTTAAGATTGCTCTTATGGTAACCCTATTTAGCACATGGCAAGGTATACTAACTACTTCTCCTCAGAGTCTCTTGGACAATTTACTTTCATTCAACATGGTTCTTACCATTTCCTGAATTGTCCAATTCTTTCTTTCCACAACTTCTTTTTATTGAGGAATTTTGGGGGATGAGAAACTATGGTAAATTCCATTTTCATCATAAAAGTCAATAAATTTTCTATTTTTGAATTCACCACCATGATCACTATGGATAGACACAATTGATATTTATTTCTCATTTTGAACTAGCTTTGAAAATATATAAAATATTGAAAATGCTTCATCTTTGCTAGTCAAGAGAATCACCCATGTAAATCTAGAGTAGTCATCCACCATCACATATACATATATTTTTCCTTGAAGGGTGACAATGTTTGACGGTCCAAATAGATCCATATGCAATAATTTCAGAGGTCTAGATGTAGATACCTTATTTTTAGGATGGAAGGATACTTTGGTCTGTTTTGACAATTGACATGATTTGCGTATTTGATCTTTGTCATAGTTTAATTTTGGAAGGCCAGTCACAAGATCCTTCTTCCACAAAGATCTGATATTTGACATATTGATATGTCCCATCCATTTACACCATACTCATAGATCATCTTTGATTGCAATTAAGCATTTTCTAACAATATAATTTAACTGTACTCGATAAATATTTCCATATCTTTTTTCGCTAAACAGTAGATCATTGTCTATACTGAATACATTACATGCAGATGGTTCAAACCTAACTTTATGACTTTTATCATATAATTGACTAATACTTAGCAAATTATACTTGAGTCCTTCTACATATTAAACATACTCTATGCATGCATTAAATAAATTATAAATTTTACCTATTCCTTTAATGAGACCTTTGTCATTGTTATCAATGCAATAGTTTGTCCATTTATTTGGTTTAATTCTTTGAATAGCTTCTTGTTCTTCGTCATATGTCTCGAGTAGCCACCATCCATGAACTATGCATTTCAGATGTAGCTTTGAGACTTACCTCCATTCAAAACACAGTTTTTTTCTTATCTCTTTGGTACCCAAGTATTGGGTCCAATGATGTTATGAAATTGTTTGTGGTAGAAATTTATGCATAGTTCTTGCATTTTCATCTCATTTTTGCACCTTTTGCATATATCTTTTTGTCATAACAATCATACTCTTTATGTCCAATTTTGTTGTACAATAACAAGTATTTGAAGCTTTGCTAGATGAAATGTATTCCTTTGGTTTCTTTACCCAGGGATAACCTATGAACCTTCTAATGTTGGATAGTTTTCCCTTTCTTTTATGAGGTTCACTCGCTTGGACCAATCAATAAATTTTTGTGAGTTTTCATTATCTAACTATTCACAACGAAGTCCATTTTTGTTGGTTTGACCGATTATTCTAATGAACTTGGTCACAAATTCTTCTAGAGTGGAGAATTTACTTAGCATACTATTTAATATCTCTATCTCTTTCTTCAGATTTTCAACCTTCTTTTGTAGAGATAGATTTCTTTTTGCCAATATAGAATTTACTTTGACAGTTGCATCAAAGTGTCTTTTCTTTTGAGTAAGTTTCTGGCTAAGTGTTTCAAACTCATTGACGAAAGAGTTGTATGAGTGTTTTAACTTATCAAACTTTTGCATTTGACATAAGTGCTATTTGAGCTTGAAGAGTCAAAACATAAGAGTAGTAGGAGTTTACCTTTTTCTCCAACTCCATTGTGCATTGTTCCTTGATGGTAATTTGATTTGTTGATTTATTCTCCATCTGAGCCATGTAGCGTATTCTTGTGAGATGTCCAATTTCATTATCACCTTTCTCACTCAAGCTTGTCTCTAATGAGTCTTCATCATTCAAGTACATTCCTCTGGGTTGGTTTCTTGAAGACTTTTTGAAATATTTCTTTTTCTTTTCTTTCATCCTTCTCATTCATATTTACTTTTTATTCATTGGGACACTTGAGAGACATGTGTCCGATCCCTCCATATCTATATCATGTAGGGAGATTTTTCTTTGTTTAAGCCATTTTCTTCTGCTGTCTAGGTTGTCGCCTTGAGGTGTTGCTTCTACTGCTTCTTGCAAACTTTCTAAAATTTCTGACCAACATAATCATATCATCTTCAGATTGTGATGTCAGATCACCGCTGCTTTCTTTACTCACTTTGAGATCAATACTTTTCTTTGACTTTGTTGGCTCCTCTCTCTTACTTTTGATTAGTTCGCATGACATTAATGAGCTAATAAGATCATCCACCAGAAGAGTGTTGAGGTCCTTTGCTTCTTCTATTACTATAATCTTCTTGTTCCACTATTCTGGTAGTGCCCTCAGTATCTTCATTACCTGTTCAGAATTTATGACTTCTTTTTCAAATCCTTTCAAAGCATTAGTAACTTTTGAAAAATGAGTATACACTTTTGATATACTTTCTCCTTCTTTCATTTTAAAATTTTCTAATTTTCCTATCAACATATTTCTTCTAGTTCCCTTGAATTGTGAGGATCCTTCGTATATAGACATTAATTTATCTCAAATACCTTTTGCAGTATTACAGGGGGATAATCTATCAAACTTAGATAAAGATAGTCTACAAAATAAAGAGTTCATAGCCTTTTTATTATTCTAGACTGAGGTGGCTTCCTCTTTAGTCCATGCATCTACTTTAGTAGCGGGAAGAGTGATTCAAACTTTAATACCTTTCCAAGACTCCATATCATTAGCTATAATGAATTGCTTCATCCTCAACTTCCAGTAAGCAAAGTTTGTTCCATCAAATAGGGGTGGCTATGTAGACGATTGCCACTCGGCAAATATTTGTAATGAGGATGATGGGTTTGCTATTGGATCACTATAAGTGTTTATGCAGTTCACTCTAATACCACTTGTTAGTCCCAAAGATTAGGTAAAAATCCAAGAGTTGAGGGGTGAATTAGGTACTTCAAAAAATTATTACTCAACCCCTTTAGGATTAATTGTCCCTCTAACAATCAATCACTCAATAAACTAAAACATAAGTAAATAAGATATAAGAATTTTTATATTGGTTTGAGTAAACGCTCCACTCCACTCTTTCAAAAACACATTCTTCTTAGTGTCTTGGGTTCCACTATTCCCAATAGTAGAAATACAATAGTGCTTCCTACACTTTTCTAGATTCCAGCTCTATGGGGTATAAATACAGTGCTCCCAGTACTCTTCTAGATTCTAAAGCTAGGGGGCATATTAATAATGTTCCCAGTACTCTTTTAGATTTCAACTCTAAAGGGCTTGAATAAATTGCTCTTATCTGTACTTAGACCAACTCTTCTTGAGTCTAGTCTCAACCACTAGCTCAAGGAATTTACAAAAAATGAATATCAAAAGTTGAATCATAGGTATTTTTCAATAACCACAAGAGAAGAAATCTAAATATTGAATACAGAAGTAAACGATCTTCCCAAAGGTTGGTTGGGAGCCTTTAAATAGAGTTGAGGAAGGTTTGAATGCAAGGCTCTTTATTCTTAAAAGATGACAGAAGGTTTTGGCTTAGATTAGTAAATGCTCTCAAGAGGATTTTGAATAACTTTTTCAATGCTTTGCTTATTCCTCCTACTCTAAAGATGTTTCATTTATAGTTGCTTTGAATTCCAACCGTTGGTGGTAAGTGAGCTCCATTAATGACCAAAGACCATTCTAATTAGCATATTTGAATTCTCTGACTTTTGCTTAATCCTCATTAGTTCAAATGCCTATAGCGCTGACCTTAGAGAAGATGATTTTCAGTTACTTAATAAGCTTTGGTCATGGTATTACTGTGATGGCTGACTCTTTCATCAATATGGAAAGGACGATATTAATGCCGAAGACTAATGATTCTGCTTGACCGTTGCTCATCTTTTACTTATAACAGATGAAGTATCTATCTAGCTGTTCACTAGATAAAGTTTCTTCATCCTTTAGTTTGTCTTTCATAAGTAGTATATGAATCATCCTTTCTAGTGTTTTATCTTTTGAACTATAGAGGCACAGATGACTTGTTTCTTCAGCACTCTGTCTGTTGAGCTATTTGTTGTAAGTGGCAGACGGATTATTGGAGTGCAGACGAATTTTCTTTATTGTTTTGTTTGATGGGTTGTCTATTATAAGTGATAGACTAAGCATTGAGTCACAAACAAATTTTCTTCATGGCTTCATCTATTGGGTTGTCTATTGTAGATAATAGATGAGCTTAGTTGAATAGACAAATGTCATTGCTCCAACAGATGAACTTTTTGCTTTGCCATATGACCTTCACTTCTTCGCTTTATCTATTTATACCAGACGATCATTAGCTCACTAATGATAGATGAAGTCTTTGCTCTACCATACGACCTTTGCTTCTCCATTATGTCTGTTTATAACAGATGATTATTGTCTCACTTATGATAGACAAAGTCTTTGCTCTACCATACAACCTTTTACTGTTGTTACTAAAAGATCTTCACTTCTCTGTCTTTGTTTGTTGCCAATAGACAATGATTGGCTCAATTATGGCTTGCTTATGATAGATGAAGTCTATTGTATGCACACTGCTTTGCATTTGGTAGATATAATCTTCCACTTTGATAAATGAATGTAAACAAATGAATCCTTTTCATTTGTGCTTTGTTTATAATCGTACTTCATCTTTTACTTCTTTACTCGCTCAAGCCTTGACTTCTTGGAATATGTTTTTTTATTCATTTTTCGGAAGACTTGCAACTTGATTCTACATGCTAAAAACTTAACAACAACCATTAGTATATAATTTTTAATCAGGTTTTGTTTATCATAGAAACTATGCATTTATACCAACATTGAACACCATGATCAACAAGGCCAACAAAAAGCTTAGTCGCGACACTATTACAGGATAGCATACTTAATAAAAGCAGTAGAAAGCTGAGTCGCAACTTAGTACTAAAGAAAGCTTTGCAGATTTTGAGTATCTTGCTTGACTTGCACACCAAAGCTAAACCCTGATGAAGATGATATAAAAAGAAGTTTTAGCATGTCTTTGGGGACACTTTGGCAAGGTTTGGAGGTAAAGAAACAAGAAAGGGAAGCAAATACATAAGATTGAAGGTGGAATCTTCTTGCAAAGGAAGGGGAGCTGATAAGAGAGCAAATTGTAGATAATACTACATGGAAAAGAGTTTTCTTTGATCCCTTCCTGTTCTTTTTCATTCATTTTGGTTTCTTAATCATTTATAAGACAATGTTATGATTTTTTTTTATTATATAATGAGCTAAATGTAAAGCCCCACCCTTCTAAGGCCGTCGCTCCATTTTACACAGTAAATCCACATGATTATACCATGATTTTTCCACCTCCAGGGTGGGTTGCTTTGATATATATATATATATATATATTGACCTAATTTCTACAGAAAATTGGACAGATCTACCTTGAAAATAGGGCTGTCTACCTAGGTATAACCATTCATCACATATTATGATATATTTTTTTCATTATAATTCATAACAGTAAAAATTACACATTCCAATATTTTTCCAGTCATCCACACAACATCCTTATAACTCCACAGGCTCCCCCAGGATCGCGGCTGCATCATGATGACAATGAATCCACCACACCATAATATAATTTTCATTTCAAATACACTATACACCTCACACTGCAATATTACATTGACATGACTATAAATTATAATTATACATTATGAGACAAATTAATTATAATTTCAATATACATAAGATGGGAATTTTTCAATTACTATACAACAAAAATACAAATTCAACTATTATACATTCTTACCAATCTTGCTTCTTCTGGACT
>JAYJMB010037046.1:0-33790 GCA_036873735.1 Pouteria campechiana | reverse complement strand
TATTCCAAAGGCGACCAATTCCGGTCATGTCATTCCATTTACATTATTTCTTCCTCATTTTTTGTCCTTGATACAGATACTAAACTATTTCCTCAGATTTGACAGGCTTCACTAGTACTTTTTCTATCAACTTTGTATCCTCCAAAGTCAACATCTGAATATCCAATTAGTTCAAAACCAGTTCCCTTGGTATAATAGAGTCCTAGATTTGGTGTGTCAACTAAATATTTAAAAATTGATTTTACTATAATAAGATAAGACTCTCTAGGACTAGACTAAAATCTAGCATATAAGCATACACTAAAGAGAATATTTGGTCATGATATAATAAGGTAAAAAAGTGATCCAATCATACTTCGATATTATTTTTGATCTACAAGTTTACCCTTTTCATCCTTATTTAGCCTTATTGATGTGCTCATTGGAGTGCTTGTGACTTTAATTTCTTCCATTTTGAACTTCTTCAGCATCTCTCTAGTATATTTGGATTTGCAATTGTAGTTTCATCATCTCTTTGCTTGATTTGTAATCCAAGGACATAGTTCAATTCTCCCATCATGCTCATTTCAAATTTAGCTTGCATAATCTTTGAGAAGTCTAGATAGAGATCATCATTAGTAGCTCTGAATATAATGTTGTCCACATAAATATGAACTATCAAGATATCCTTGTCAACATTTTTGATAAATAAGGTAGTATCAACTTTTCCTCTCTTGAATTTATGATCACTTAAGAATTTGCTCAGCCTTTCATAACATGCTCTTGGAGCTTGTCTCAAACTCTATAATGCTTTGGTGAACTTATAGATATGATCAGGTTGATCATCATTTTTGAAACCAAG
Source organism: Pouteria campechiana (assembly GCA_036873735.1). Classification (NCBI taxonomy): domain Eukaryota; kingdom Viridiplantae; phylum Streptophyta; class Magnoliopsida; order Ericales; family Sapotaceae; genus Pouteria; species Pouteria campechiana. The sequence goes on along the minus strand of JAYJMB010037046.1, from coordinate 32,949 downwards.
GGTTGTTTTATATACACTTCCTCACTTAAATATCCATTTAGAAATGCACTCTTTACATCTATCTGAAATAATTTAAAGTTTTTATAGGATGTAAAAGTAAGTGACATTCTAATGGCTTCTAATCTATCTACAAGAGCATATGATTCTTCAAAGTTGATTCCTTCTTCTTAGGAATACCCCTTAGCAACTAGTTGTGTCTTATTTCTTACAACTAATCCACTCTTATCTAGTTTGTTTCTAAATACCCATTTAGTTCCAATTACATCAACGTCCTTTGGTTTTGGAACTAATTCCTATACTTTGTTCCTTTCAAATTGGTTAAGCTCTTCTTGCATTGCAATGATCCAATTTTTATCATTTAAGATTTGATCAATGCAAGTTGTCTCGATTGTAGAGATGAAAGCATGATGACCATAGTCATTTTGCATTGACCTTCTTGTTTTGATACCATCATAGATATTACGTATGATTTTGTTTTCTAGGATGAACACTAATAAATCTCAAATCAGCAGGAGGTTAATAAAGAACATTACCTGTACTTACCTCCTCTTCATTTCTTAAACTTTGTATATCTTCATAATTTATGTCATCTTCTTGATCCTTCAGTTTGAGCTTCTTCATATTAGTTTTAGCTTCATCTACATCACTATCACACTCCTTTGTCGGGTTACATTGGCTTCATCGAATTTAATATGTACAGAGTCTTCTACAACTTGTGTTCTCTTAATGTATACTCTAAATGCTCTACTGTTAGAAGAGTAATCAAGAAAGATGGTTTCATTACTTTTTGGATCAAACTTTCCAAGGTTATCTTTCCCATTGTTTAACACATATCATGAGCATTCAAAGGAATAAAAATATACGATATTTGGTTTCCCTCCTTTCCAAAGCTCATATGGGGTTTTCTTTAAGATTGCTCTTATGGTAACCCTGTTTAGTTCAAGGTAAGTTGTACTTACTACTTCTCCCCAAAATCTTTTGGACAACTTGCTCTCATTCAACATGGTCCTTGCCATTTTCCAAATTGTCTAATCCTTTCTTTCAACAACTCCATTTCGTTGAGGAGTTCTGAGGGATGAGAAACTGTGGTGAATTCCTTTTTCATCAAAAGTCAATAAATTCTCTATTTTCAAATTCACCACCATGATCACTATGGATAAACATAATCGACATTTGTTTCTCATTTTGAAATAGCTTTGAAAATATATAAAACATTAAAAATGCTTCATCTTTCCTAGACAAGAGAATCACCCATGTGAATCTAGAGTAGTCATCCACAATCACATATACATATCTTTTTCCTCTAAGGGTGACAATATTTGATGATCCAAATAGATTCATATGTAATAATTCCAAAAGTATAGATGTAGATACCTATTTTTTAGGATGGAATGATACTATGAACTATTTTGATAATTGATAGGATTTGCATATTTGATTTTTGTCATAGTTTAGTTTTGGTAAACCAATCACGAGATCCTTTTTCCACAAAGATCTGATATTTGACATGTTGATATGTCTCATCCTTTTATGCCATACCCATGAATCATATTTGACTAAAATTAAGTATTTTTCAACAATATCATCTACCTATACTAGATAAGTATTTCCATATCTTTTTTAGTTGAACAATATATCAATGTTTATACTGAATACATTACATGCAGATGGTTTAAACACAACTTTGTCATCCTTGTCACATAATTGACTGATACTTAACAAATTATGCTTGAGTCCTTCTACATATAATACATTCTTAATGCATGTATTGAATAGACCATAAATTTTGCTTATCCCTTTGATGAGACCTTTGTCATTATTGTCAAACGCGATTGTTCCTCCATTTATCAAATTTTAATTCTTTGAACAACTTCTTGTTCCCAGTCATATGTCTTGAACCACTATCCATGAACTAGGAATTGCGAGATATAACTTTGAGACTTACCTGCATTCAAAGCAAATTTTCTTCTTACCTCTTTGGTAACCAAGTATTGGGTCCACTGAAGTTTGTGGAATTGTGTGTATGCTAGGTAGTTTGTGCATAATCCTTGGGTTTCCATTTCATCTTTGCACTTTTTGCTTACATCTTTTTGGTGTAGCAATCATATACTTTATGTTCAATTTCATTGCAAAAATAACAAGTGTTTGAAATTCTACTTGGTGTTCTATATTCCATTGGTTTCTTTACCCAGTAATAACCTATGAACCTTCTAATATTTGGACACTTTTCTCTTTTTTCTATGAGGTTTACTCCCTTGGACCATTGAGCAAACTTTTGTGAATTTTCGCCATCTGAATGTTCGCAACCAAGTTTCTTTTTACTAGTTTGACCGGTCATTCTCATGAACTTGCCACAGATTCTCCTAGATTAAAAAATTTACTCAATATACTATTTAATATATCTATCTCCTTCTTTAGATTTTCTATTTTTTTGTAGAGATAGATTTCTTTCTGCTAGAATAGAATTTAATTTGACAATTGTATCAAAGTGTCTTTTCTTTTGAGTGAATATCTAACCAAGTAAGTCAAACTCACTGAAGAGAGCACTCTATGGTTGCTATAACTCATCAAACTTTTTACATCTAACTTAAGTACTATTTGAGCTTAAAGAGTCAGAAATATAAGAATAGTAAGAGTTTCCCTCCATCACCAACTCTGTTGTGCATTGCTCTTTGATGGAGATTTGTTCTATTGACTCATTCTCCATGTGGGCCATATAACACATTCTTGTTAGGTGTCCTACTTCATTGTCACCTTTCTCACTTGAGCTTGTCCCTAACAAGTCTTCATCATTTATGTACATTCCTCTGGCTTGGTTTCTTGATGACTTCTTAAAGTTTTTCTTTTCTCTTCTTTTATCTTTCTCATTCATATTTACTTTTTCTTCATTGGGACACTTAGGAGACATGTGTTTGATCCCTCCACATCTATAGCATTTAGGGAGATCCTTCTTTCTTTTAATTATTTTCTTTTATTGTCTAGGCTATCTCCTTGAGATGATGCCTCTACTGCTTCTTGCGAATCTTCTGAAGTTTCTAACTAATATGGCAATATCATCTTTAGATGGTGATGCAAAATCACTACAGCTTCCCTTGATCACTTTAAGAGCAATACTTTTCTTTTGCTTCATTGGCTCCTCTCTCTTACTTGTGATCATCTCATGTGACATTAATAAGATGATGAGATTGTCCACCAAAAGAGTGTTCATATCCTTGGCTTCTTCTACTACCGTAATCTTCTGGTTCTAGGATTCTAGAAGTGCCCTCAGTATCTTCATTACCTATTCAAAGTTTGTGACTTCTTTTTTCAAACCTTTTCAAGCATTAGTAATTTTTGAAAAATGAGCATACATTTCCAATATGCTCTCCTCTTCTTTCATCTTAAAATTTTCTAGTTTTCTTATCAACAAATTCCTCCTAGTCCCTTTGACTTGTGAAGATCCTTCATATATAGATACTAATTTATCCCAAATACCTTTTGCAGTAGTGCAAGAAGATACTCTATCAAACTTAGATTAAGATATTCAATAGAATAAAGAGTTCATAGCCTTTGCATTATTTTGGACTGAGGAGCTTCCCCTTTAGTCCATGCATCTACTTTAGTAGTAGGAAAAGTGATTCAAACTTTAATGGTTTTCCAAGATCCCATATCATTGGCGACAATGAATTGTTTTATCCTCAACTTCTAGTAAACGAAATTGGTTCCATCAAATAAGGGTTGCCAAGTAGACGATTATCCTTCAGCGAATATCTATAATGAGGATGATGGGTTTGTCATTGGATAACTACAAGTGTTTATGTAGTTTGCTCTGATACCACTTATTAGTCCTGAAGCTTAGGCAAAAATCCAAGAAGGGAGGGGTAAATTGGGTACTTAAAAATTTGCTAAACTCATTAAAGATTGAATGTCCAATCAATCAAATCACTCAATCAATGATCTGGTAAATAATATACAAGGATTTATATAGTGTTTCAAGTAAACTCTCTACTCCACTCTTCCAAGAACACCCTTCTCTTAGTGTCTTGGGTTCCATTATCTCTCATTGCCAAAATATAATAAGTGCACCCTTTACTCTTCTAGATTCTAGCTCTAAGGGCATATCTATAGTATTCCTAAAACTCTTCTAGATTTCAGCTCTAAAGGGCATAAACACAGTGCTTCTAGCACTCTTCTAGATTCGAGCTCTAGGGTGTGTAATCATATTGCTCCCATTACTCCTCTAGATTTCAGCTCTAGGGGGCGTAATCACAGTGCTCCCAACACTTTTAGATTCTAGCTCTAGGGGTCTTAAATAGCTCCTGTCTGCACTCAGACAATCACAATTCTTCTTGAGTCTAGTCTCAATCACTAGCTCAAGGAAATTATAATAAATGAATATCAAAACGTGAAAGTATAGATATTTTTTGATAAATATAGGGGAAGATTTCTAAAGATTGAATGCATAAGTAAGTGATCTTCCTTAAAGGTGGTTAGGAGCCTTCAAAGAAAGTTGAGGAAGGTTTGAATACAAGGTTGTCGACTCTTAAAAGATGCAGAAGGTTTTAAATCAGTTTAGTAAATGCTCTCAAGAGGGTATTGAATATTTTCTTTGATACTTGGTTATTTTTCTTATTCCAATGAGGCTTCATTTATAACTGCTTTGAATTCCAACCATTCATGGTAGGTGAACTCCATTAATGAAAGAAGATCATTTTGATTAGCATATTTGAATTTTCTAACTTCTAGGTGAACTCCATTAATGAAAGAAGATTATTTTGATTAGCATATTTGAATTCTCTAACTTCTGCTTAATCCTCGTTTGTTGAAATGCCTACACCACTAACCTTTAAGAAGATGATTTTTAAATTCTTACTAAGTATTGGTTAAAGAGTTGTTGCTCTTTCATCAATATACAAAGGAAGTCATTAATGCTAAACATAGACTAACAATTCAAGTTGTCTATTGCTTGTCTTTACTTATGATAAATAAAGTATTTGTCTAGCTATTCATCAGACAAAGTCCCTTCACCTTTGTCCATCGTAATTAGTAGAAAAATTGTAGAGGTGTTGTTTCATCACTTCGTCAGTTGGGTTGTCTATTGTAAGTAACAGATAAATCATGAAGTCATAGATAAATCATCTTTCCAGTACTTCGTTTGTTGGGCTGCTTGTTGTAAGTAACAGACGGACTCATTGGAGTGCGGATGAATATTCTTCAGCACTTCATCTATTGGATTGTCTGTTGTAAGTAATAGATGAATCATTGAGGTGCAAAAAAATTATCCTTTTGTCTATTATAAATGGTAGACAAGTTTAGATGTACAGACAAACGTCATTGCTCCACCAGATGAACTTCACTGCTCTGCCAGACGACCTTCACTGCTTTGCCAGACAAACTTCACTACTCCGCCTTTGTTTATTTTTAACAGACAATCATTGGCTTGATCGTGGCTCACTTATGATAGACAAAGTTTTTTGTATGCACTCTACTTAGCATCCATCAGATATAATTTCCATTTTGGTAGACGAACGGAAACTTAGTTGATTCCTTTCCAGTTTAGCTTTGTCTATAGTGGTACTTCATCTTTTGCTTCTGCACTAACTCAAGTCCTTTTCAGTTAGATAGATTTGCACCCTAGAATATCTTCTTTATATTCATTTGTTTATGAGGTTTTCAACTTGTTTCTATAGGCTACATACTTAGCTATCACCATTAGTATATAGTCTTTAATTAAATTGTGTTTATCATTGAAACCATGCATTTATACTAATAATTTATCCAAGGAAGAATTCAAGATCAGGTACTATTTTTGTGTTTGAACCTGAAAGAGACTAGGAATGATAGGTAATTGGGTTGCTCGGCTCTCTTTATAATCATAGAAAGCCTAAGAAGGACAAGTGACATTGACTAGGTCACAACATGGTTTGACTTGATGAGTTATGACTAAGTGACTTGGTGATTCGGAGAGAAGCCTAGGAAGAATGGGACCAGGTAGATTGAGTGTTTTGGTGGGTTTGGCTATCTTATATTCCCGAAAGAAGCTTAGGAAGAAAAAGACCAAGTAGATTAGAAATTTTGGCTCAATAAGTCATAACTTGGTGAATTAATGGGGGCTCAACTATGTAAATACCCATGAGAAGCTTAGAAAAAGTAGGACTAGATTGACTTGGTTTAATTTAGTGAGTCATAATTTGGTGACTTAGTGAGGGATGAGTTTAGTTTAACAAAGTTAAGTTTGCTAGGGTTGATAGTGAGTCACGACTCAGTGATTAGTATCTCTATCATTCAGATACTGTATGAATAGTATCTCTACTATTTAGCCTATGAAAGATCATAGAGACAGGTTGCCCACAACATATTCATGATGGTTAAACTAGCTTGATAGGTTTGGATTAAGCTTAATCATGACTAAATTAATAATAATAGCAATTAATGCTAATGATGATCCCTAAATCATTTTACTTAAACAACTCAGGATGATAGGTTGGCCCATGCTATCTATTAAGTATAGGTTTGTAGTTTTGATGACAACAAAAGTTGTCTCTTACTTGAATTTAAGCTAATGAAGTTCTGTAAGATTTAGAGTAATAAAGGAGTCCCATAAAGGAGATGAGAAAGGCCACATAGGTTTGTCATGTCCACTGGAACTATAATTATAGAGCATAGAACTTATAGAGGAGAGTGCCAAGGTGATAGAGGTTTGTCAAACTCACTACCTAATTGGGTGTTTTAAGTCAAAATGATAAAGGAGAGCACAAGTCCATAGAGGAGTTCCACAGAGGTTCGTTAAGATCTCTACAATAGTAGTATTCCATAGAGGGGAGCTATAGAGGAGATGATAAACCTTTATGGGGCTAGTTTCGCTAATAGAGTTTTTTGACAAAGTGGAGGTGACAATGAGAGAAATTTGTCACTATAATAATCAGAAATCCAAGTAATAATGTAATGGCTAATTTTCAATGGCCTTCCTTGAAATGGTTAAGAATCTCTTTAAAACTTAAAAATATAAGTTCCATTGAAGAAAAAAAGGATTCTTGAGGTATCTAAAAGCTAAAAATGAAGCATTCATAAGAGACTCTAACAAACTTCCAAGTGCATTCACCAAAGCTTCCTAAAGTTCAACAAGCATTAAGCTACATCAAATCCGACAGTAGAGGAGTCTCAAGAACTTTATATTCATTGATTAATCCCTACCTTTGAGTTTCTTATTGGACCAAATCTCTTTATTTTGATTGATCTTGATGATGAATATATGTAGCCAACCAAGTTTTGATGATGAGCAAAAGCACATGAGTGAAAGTTTAAGCTACTGATCAATATTTCCCAAGTGTGTAGTAACAAATAATATATCAGAGAAATATCATAAGTGGATAGCACATATAAGACACATACAAGACAATATCAGAGATTATATCCACAAAATTATAACAAAGAAAATGTAAATGCTCAAAAGAGAAAAGAATGACACTGAAACTTTGAAAATCAGTGTTGAAAACAACTTCCTAATATGCCTCAAAGTACTGCCAAAGTAATTGAACAAGTGCACAAGCTCAAACAGAAACAAGGCTTCAAAAAAGAGAAAAGACTAAGTTCCAAATTCAAGCAAAGATCCGGATACTAAAGAAGTAAGTTTGGACACTGCAAAGCCAATCTCAGATATAGAGTTAGATTCATACATTGTTAAACAAGAAGCCAAGACACTAGAAATTCAATGCCAAGTTTGGACATGCAAAGTCAAATTCAGACACTGTAGACCCAAATTTGGACATTGCAAAATTTAAACTTAGACACTGTTGAAGACTAAAGAGAGAAACCAATCATTTCTTAGAATTCCAAGTCTGAAAATCACAAGTGCTAAATCCCAAACATTGTCATTGCTGAAGACAGTATGTTCGAAATCTTAACTTCGGATATAGCCAACTCACTTTCAAACATAGCCAGAATTAAGCCATGAGACCAAGAGTAATTCACGCTAGTCCAAGTTTGAAATCTTAACTTCAAACATGGTGATTCAATTTTAGACACGATGGTTCATTTTTAGTCATAGCTCAAAGAATTCTGTTGCAAGTTGATCACCTCAAGTAAGTTAAAAATCTTTACTTTGGACATGATGATTCAATTCCGGACATGATGGTTCATTTTCAGATATAGTTTAAAGAAGTTTGTTGCAAACTAAATGACTTAAGCAAGTCCAAAATCTTAACTCTAGACATAAAGACTAAACTCAGACAAGGCTGAATAGACTTCAAACATGAGAACCCACGAGAGAGCTTCAATGGTCTAAAAGCCTTCACGATTCACTCACATTTAATGAATGTCTTCTTTTCTAATGGAAAGATTTTGAATCACATTCTAAAAGAAGTAAAGAAAGGCCATTCCAAAGAGTTAGAAAAGTTAGAAAATTTGAGAAGCAAATCAGAACATTTACTCAAACATTAAAATTTTCTTCTAACTCCACTAAGTTGAAAATCAATCTACAATCAATGAACATTACTTTTCCAATCTTTTGGAGATAAACACTTTGTATTGATTGATCTATATTTATTTTTGCTACAATTTATTTCTATACAAATTCAATCTATATATGAGGCATTTACTTGTACATTTATTTTCATTGATTGGGATAGCATGGAAGGGGCTTGCTAACTCTATAAATGTTTGTTGGTGAGCTTGGAAACCAACGGGTATAATTTTCATGGTGAGCTTTGAAAACCAATAGTTGTAAAATTTTATTGGTGAGCTTGGACGTAAAACCAACGATGTTTAGTGGAACCTAAGTGCAGCAAGGTTGACTTAGAGAAGAGGAGTAGGTAATGTGTTGTGCACCAAACCTCTATAAAATTACTTGTACACTTTGCTGCGTGATTCATTTCTGAGTTATTTTAGTACTTTGAATTTATATTAGCCAAAATTTTTAGTAGCTCAATTCATCCGCCCTATTGAGCCACCTTAGAACAAGACCAACAATTGGAGTCAAAGTGGGCTTCTATAGTTAATCTTGATTACTGGTTACTTTGACTGCTTGAAGTGATCCCTATGGCCAACACAATCTACAACACCATAGTTGAAGGATAGTTAACCACTAGACCCCCATTCTTTGGTGGCACCAATTATGAGTGCTAGAAAATGCGTATGCAAAACTTTTTGATTACCACTGACTATAAGTTGTGGCAAATCATGAAAGATGGCAAGACTGTCATGAATACAGAAGACAAATACACTCTAGGTTCCTAAAGGATGGCTTAACTTAAGAGGGGAAGGGTAAATTGAGTAAATGAAAATTCATTACTTTACCCCTATTGAATCATTTTTCTCTTTTTGTGCTTATGTTTGGTGTGGTGTAAAATGAATAATAGAAACAATAAAATGCATAAATAATTAAACAAATGAGCCAACAAACGCATACAGGTAAGATAATTTTTATAATGGCTCAGGACTCCATACCTATGTCCACTTTTCCAAGAGTACACACTCATTATGCTTTGAGTTCCACTATATCCCATATAGTGGAAATACAACAGTGCTCCTAGCACTCTTCTAATTTTCACTAGCTCACCAAGAAACTCACCAATTTCAAAGATTACCAGCAAACTTGTTGATTTTTTATAGCTCACCAACAACTCATACAATATGGTTTTCTTGAGCTCACCATAAATTCACTAGTTTCAAAGATTACTAGCAAACTTATTAGTTTTCTAGAGCCCTCCAACAACTCTCTGGTTTTAAGTTTACCAAAAAACTTATACACTTTTATATAGTGTTTCTCTCATGCATAGGGGAAGATTTGATCTCTCTTTTAGGTCCATATAATACAAAAGATCTTCCCATAATGTAAAGATAATGGCCATAAGGATATGAAAGTTTAAGCTCAAGAATAGATAACTAAAGGTTTAAGCTCTTGCCCATCGGTGGATAATTTGCATAAGGTAAAGCTTATTTAAAATGTCTTCCTTCACCACTTTTGAATCATCTTACCTTTTCTCCTTAAAAGGCTTCTTCATATGTTTGAACATCAGAGAAGATGGGTTCCATTGTATGCAAAACAGAGAGCAGCATTGAATGAATAAGACTAATTGAATTTTCTGTTGTTGAAGTCTAGGTCTTTCTAACTTGCTTCGAGCTGCTGCATCGTCCTTCAGAGAAGAGGATGAGCTATGTTAAAAAGGTGTTCCTTCTTTGACTCGTCACAGCTTTGAAAACCTTGCAGTGCCATTTATTGCTAAAAATGGTGACTGATATAAGTCTGTATAATGTTGGTTAGAGTGCGGATACCATTTGTATGCTAGCCACATAAATTGATTTTCCTTTGACAAGTCATGGCCTCTCTCTATCTGCATTTGTCTACCATATGTTGTAGAGGGATTCTTCAAAGTTTGTCTATTAGTTGATCTTCCATGGGAGTGATTTGTCTATTGCAAGTATTAGATGAACTTTAAATGGCATAAATGAAGTTGAATTGATTGAAAGACAATCTCTTCTTTTTTCTGCCAAAATTCCTCCCAGAGATTTGTTTATTGATCGATCCTTCATGTATGTCCTTTGTCTATTGTAAATAACAAACTAACTTTGAATGACACTTATGAAGCTGGGTTGATTGATTGACAAACTTCTCGTTCTATATGAACAGATGAAGTAAAATGTTCTTCCTTTTTTCTTTGTTGTCTATTGGAGGTAGCAGACAAAGTTCGCTTTTGATAAGCAAATTATATTTACTTATATAAATATTAAATAAACTTATTTACTTGTTAATCCTTGAGAATTTCTAAGTTCTTCACATGTTTCTAGATGCTTTTTATAGGTGTATAAGATTCAGGGGTAATGAAGCCAAACTGAGGACATAAAGCACAAATCGAAAAAAGAACGGAGCAGAGCAGCAAAATCGATCAGCAGAATGGGCACTCAAGCACCCATTATCGGCACTCAAGCGCCTGAATCACAAAGGACTTCAAAGTTTGTGGTAGTAGTTTGGGCTCTCAAGTGCCCAAACTAACGCTCAAGCGCCCATAGGATGAAATAGACTTTCGAATTTCTATAGATTGCATATTTTTTCACTTATTTGACTTCGTTTAAAAGGGGCTTTTGACTAGGGTTCAAGGACTTTTTTTTGGAGAGCACCTGGAGGCTACACTTCTTTAGGGTTTTTAGAGAGTTTTTGAAGGAGGTTATGAAGGAGAGAAGATCAACTTGGAGAGCAAGAGGTCCAAGATCACAACCAAGAAGTGAAAAGCAGGCAGAAAAAGGGGGAAGACATTGAATTGTTTTGGTTTTAATTATTTTTCTTCTTTATATTTGTGGTTCATCTTGGAATTAAAACCATCATGATGTTGGAATTTTATTGGTTTGATTTATTTTGCATCATGAGTGGCTAATCTCTCTTTCTCTAAAGGAGAGATGGATTTTATGTTGAGTTCATAGTATAATCAATGACTTTCTTGTGTGACAATGCAATTTGGTTTATTTGTGATATTTGGTGTGTAAGGTTTTTAATTGATTTGCTATCCATTGGATGAATTTGTAATTATGGTTTGACACTTTGGAGAGGTAACCCTAATTAAGATTTAAATATCACAATATAAAACTACAGATGTCTTGGGAGAGCTTTTATGTTTTATGAAATCTTTAGTAGAGAACCATAAATATTAATGCATTCTTATTACTCAGATTTTTATAGGGATATTGAAATTAGGGTTTTGAGAATAGAGATTTAACCTATCACTCGGAAGACAGGGTCAAGGACATTAGAATTCTCGGTTTATAAACATATGCATTGTTAAATCAAATTTGAGATGAAATTGCCATGAATGAAACATAAATGAAGTCGATCTAGGATTTCCAAATATTGATTTACTCGATTCAAAGCTATTCCATTTAGCTGCTACTTATGACTCACCTATTTTTTATTATCCTATTTTTGGTTTCCAAATAAAGTCAGAATTATCTATAATGATAGCTAGTGAAAGGTTGAAATATACAATCCCTATGAATACAACACTCACTCATCACTAAACTATAAAACTTGACTCCGTACACTTGCAGTATAATTTGCAGGAACAGCTTTATCTTTCTTAAACAGACAAAGTATTGTATTCTTCTTTTGTTCCTCATTGTCTATTAAAAGTGGTAGACGAAGCTTACTTTAACTTTCTCAAATAGATGAAGTGTGGCATTCATCTGATGTAAGTGATAGATGAGCTATGTTCTACTTTGTCCTAGACTAAATACTTTGCACGTTACATTTGTCTATTGTAAGTTGTAGATGATTGTGCCTGTGTCTATTGAAGTTCCTTTTTGGTTCAAGTAGCTCTTTGTTTGTTTAGCTTCATCTATGTTCACTGTGTAACTTCTACATCATTTTCTGCTTTGGCTAATACTTTATCTGTCATAATAGATGACCTTTAATCCACTAACGACGTGAAGTTCTTCAATTGTTCTGTACACTTTGAGTAACAAAAAGGGTTTGTTCTTGCAACTCTTTTGTTTCTTCATTCTTGGTTAGTCTGTCTTGGCTTAGCTAAAGTTGCACTCCCTTATTTGTTCATATTGCCTTTGTGTCCTCTGACTAGTCCATTCTTCTAACTTTGTTGATCAAGCAAAGTTTTCTCTTATTTGTGTATGATTGTCTGGGCCACAATATCTTCTTTCTTCCTTTGTCTGAGTATTTGATGAAGCATCTTCTTCTTTTTTTTATCTTAGACAAGTTTTCTTTGGTCAAAGTAGATAACTCAAGTTTCTCGAACAACTTTATGCTCTTTGACCATGACTTCTTCTTTAACTTCTTGTTTTACATTTATTTGTTGAAGTTTTCTCTTTAAGGTTGATAGACAACACAAGCTCATTGTAGCATATATTTGAAGCCCTGTTTATCTCACACTGCTTTTTGTTCGTGGGAGCATCTAATGCAATATTCTTTGTTGCTTGTCTCTAAACCTTCTATTTTCTTCTTATTCTTCCATGATTTTCATCAGTTCAGCTCCTTTGGAACGTAGTAGATAGTTGTGACAGTTTGTTGCAAATGATCATTATCCTGCACTTGAACTTTTCTATACTTACTACATTGTTAACTTTCATATATAATATCAGAATGTATTTTATCCTCATGTGATTATAATATTTTGTAAAGTAAGGATAATATACATCTTTATTAAATGCACAATATGAAAGCTTAAGTAATTATGATGCTTAGTATGATTTACCAAATTTATGTAGTAAAGATTAATTAATGTTCATGATGTGCACACCATAATATGAAGACTGTATGCATGTGTAATTAAACATTCATGATTATATATTTATGTTAATTAATATTTATCAATTCATAATCATACATATGATTATTAGAGATTTAGGCATACAGGTTTCTTATCTTAATACAAGTTTTGTTATCATCAAAATCATATATAATAATGCTGACATATACCACTGAAGATATTGTATTAGTAGAAAAAGATGCTAAAGCTAAGAATAGCCTCTGTGAATTGTCATCTTCTAAGTGCGAAAAGATTTCTGCATGTGACTTAGCACAGGAGACTTAGGACAAGTTGAAAGTCACACATGAGGGTACTAATAAGGTCAAAGAGACTAAATTTAATATACTTGTATAGAAATATGAAGCCTTCTATATGTAGGACAATGAAACAATATCAAAAATATTTGGAATATTTCAAAAGATCTCTAACAGGTTGAAAGGTCTTGGACAAAAGTATGAAGAACCCAAAATGGTGAAGAAAATCTTGAGATCTTTGCCAAGACAGTGGATAGTAAAGGTCATAAGAATCCAAGAAGCTAGAGACTTAGATAAAATGAAAGTAGAAGAACTAATGAGTTCACTCACGACCCATGAAGTTCAAATGAAGTAGAAAGTCCTTGAAGAGCCAAAAGGAAAAAGAAACATTGCTTTGAGAGCTAAATTAGAAGATGAATCCCAAAGTGAAGCTTCAACAAGTGGAGCTAAGAAAGATGATCACATGGAAATGTTGAGCAGAAGATTCAGAATAATGTTCAAGAGAAAAACTGGAAGTAATTTCAAAAATTTCAAAAATAAAGATAAAAGAAAAGGTGTTCCCACCTGCTACAACTATGGCAAGCCTAGCCACATGAGATTTGATTGTCAAGAGCCTAATAAGATGCAAGATAAATAACAGAACAAAAAGTATAATCCATATCTAGAGAAGAAGAGTAGCAACAACAACAACAACAAAAAATTTGAAAAGAAGAAAAAGGCACATGCTACTTGGGAAGCTCTAGAAAGCATACTACATGAAAGAACAAGTAATAGTGAGGATGTACATGAAGCAAAATTCAGCAGACTGTCATCTACAAAAATAGATCAAGGAGAATACCATAACAAAATTAGCTTCATGGCTATCCATGAAGATGAAGTAACTTCTGAACTTGAATTTCAAAGTTTTCTAGATGAATTACAAAGGTTGTATGTAGACATCAAGGCTTTAAAAGTCAAATACAAGGAGACAAAGAAGGAGCTATTGAAAGTAACCAATAAGTGCTCCAAATTAAAAGATGAAAATAACAAGCTCAAGAGTGATTATTCGTGGACTTAAGCAAGATAAGGCAGAAAATGTAACACTAAGGGGTGTTAATTTTTGGGTAATTATGTGTTTGAGTATATTGTAATTGTCTCTTATATCGATATAAATGGGAATGAATTGAGGTGAGGAAAAATTTTGCTTGATTATGTATATGAAGGAATTGTGAAATTGTAACAAAAAATTATTATATGATGAGAATGATTAAGCACCCAAGTATTTGCACATGGTCTCAAGTTATTTTAGAGAAATTATGATATATTTTAATGATATAATTATGTGGTAAAATGTGGGCTAAATATAGGAAGGAAAGCAAATGAGAAAAATGGAGAAAAACAGGGCAGAAGAGGAGGCAGCGACATTTGGAGCTGCAACACCTAAATCTGAAGTCGCGGTAGCCGGCAAGTAATGTTAGTGAGTTGGGTTTTTAACGTTGTTCCATTATATTTCATTTCATTCCATTCCATTTTCTTCTTTCATGTGCCCTAGCCTTGAAACTCATCCGTTTAGCTCCACTTTTTATGTAAATTCTTGAGTAAATAGCCAAGTCAAGATGTGTAATCCATTACCCAAGCCCCCAAACTTAAAATTTCTAACCTGCAGAGCAGTGAAAAAGGGAAGGAAGCTTGTTTTGCTTGGATTCATGGTGGATTTGGGGCTAGTTTCTTCTCTTATGATGAAAGCCATGCATGAAATTGAGAGTAAGTTGGTTTTCCCCAACTGATTTCATAAATTTTACCTTGCTAGGGTTTCATGCTAGTCTTGAATAGTAATTTTGGAGGAAAATGATATGGTTCCATGGGAAAAATGTTTAATTCAATCATTATAGTGTTTTGAAACTTAATTGAGCATGACAAATCATGATTATGTTTTGATAGGGTTTCGTGAACAGTGAGTTTTGGAGAAATGGGTTTGATTCATGGGAAAAATAATTAATGTATTGATTATCATGTTTTTGAAGTGATTTGAACATGAGAAATCTGACTATGGGCAATGATCTAATTACGAGGTGGAAAAAAGGGCTTTGTATATAAGGTCGCTAAATAGTAAATTGATTGCATTAAGGGCTTAATTCACTTGTGATAGTGATTAATTTCCTATTAGTTAAATTGTATAGTAGTCTTATATTGTTGGACATAAAATTCCTGTGGTGCACTTGTTGAAACATTCTAATTTGAGTGATACTTATTGCCTGTTTGATGAAATGCCTCAATAAGAAATAACTTTTGTATATAGGGTTTGATAGCACCCTGAGATCCTAATGAATTGGGTTGAGGGATGAGTCTATTTTGATAAATGAAATGATGCTTAAGGATTCTAAATTGGGTATGTTTAAATAAGAAAGCCTTAAAATGATGGGTCAGGTGAAAACCCCCAATTTTGGCCTCATGGAATCTTAAACGGGAATGGGTGTTGAATCTCAACTAAAATGAGTGGTGGAGGTGTGTAATGAACTAGTAATATATTTGTGATGTGTGTGATTTAAATTATGATACGTGTTATATATGTAGGGTCACTTGATCAACAAAGGAAAGCAACTTATGGAACTTGGGGACTGAAATGGGTCTTCATGAAGGTAAGTAGGCTCTTTGCAAGTTGAATTTATTGCTAAATGGGGATAACAATTATTCCTTTGAATGTATTTATTTGTATATGGGCATGTGTGAATGGGTAGGGATTTCAGATATCCCATGAATCTTTGTTTTGTGATATATGTATATGACATATGGATTGTTAGGAATAGTTTATGTTCCGTAATTTTATTTCTATTACATGTAAGTGATTGTATGAATGAATAGGGATTGTAAATATTCCAATGTATTGCATTAATTGATGTTATTATGTCACTTAAATGTAAATGGATGTGTGGATAAAGGGATATTAAGTATTGCCTGATATGTATATGAATGGGGATTATGAATACCCCAAGAGCAGTTTGTTTACTATATTATGTAATTGTATATATTGGTGGAATGGGAAATATTCCATAATGGTATGCATAGATATATTAACTGAGTTTACTTTAATAGTATGGCATGGATATGATAAGGAAGTGTCTACATAACACTATTATGGTGTGAGGTGTCAAAGTGACCTAAACTTGATATATTATGTTCAGTTCATGATATGTAATATGACAGAATGGTGTATGACATACATTGGAATAATGAGGACTTGAGCCTCACAAGTATATTCTCAAGATTGCATTATGATGTATTTATTCATGTTTTGATTGCGAATATGCTGCTATTTCACTATTATTTTCTATTTAGCCTACTTACTGAGTTTGCCCAGACTTGCACCTTCTTATTCTATTTTTTTAGTTAGTAGGTAAAGTGATGGAGCCCAACTAGGGTTGGTGCTCATTGGCGAGATCAGAGGATGTTATTCATGTTGATTAATGAAAATGGAATTGAAATCCCATATGTATATGTATAATTGTAATTAATAGATTTTGAATAATGTATAATAAAATGTATTGGCATGTCATAGTGGTAAATTTATATGGTATTGTGAATGGATTTGTATATTTTGGTTTTGTTTATTAGCATCACGGAGCGACTCTGGTTCTAGGCAGTTGTGGGTAAGCTGGGTTAGTTTAGTAGTTTATGTTATTATTTTATAGTTACTAAATTCAAGTTTTATATATGATTAATGATTGCACAAGTTTAGATCCATATACTTTAGGGTAGACTCTACTGATTTTTGGCAGAATATTTCTTATAAAAATGAAAAAAATTAAAGGGTAATGGTAGATAGAAAACAATGCCCTTAGATAATCCTTAACCTCCGCCTTGTTTAGAATAAAACCAAAGAGTAAAGGTGATTAGCAACATAGGAAAAAGAACCATAGTTCTAGAAGAAAATAGAGGACCAAACAAGCCATGGTTTGGATTTCTAAGATAGTTGCAGATGTAGTAAATGCAATTCCATCTCTGAACATTAGAGTAGTGGCACCCAAGAAGTAATGTGTACCAAAATTTGTTGTCACTAAACCACCTAGACCCATTCTCAAATAGGT
The DNA here is from genome assembly GCA_036873735.1 of Pouteria campechiana. Taxonomy (NCBI): domain Eukaryota; kingdom Viridiplantae; phylum Streptophyta; class Magnoliopsida; order Ericales; family Sapotaceae; genus Pouteria; species Pouteria campechiana. Next base: position 15,405 of record JAYJMB010037046.1, on the reverse strand, counting down.
ACCAAAGATTAAAGCTTGACCTTATCATTGCAGGTTTAAGAGCCATAAAAAGCAGCATGTAGTACATTGATAGTGGTTGCTCAAGACACATGATAGGGTAGAAGGAGTGGTTCACTGAACTAAAAGAGAAATGTTATGAAACAGTAACCTTCGGAGATAATGAGAAATATAGAGTGGTTGGGAGTAGTAAGGTCGGCCAACCACATTCTACTATTATTTCTTATGTGCTTATAGTTGAGGGATTAAAGCATAACCTTCTGAATATTAGTCAGTTTAGTGATAGTGGTTACAAGGTTATGTTTGGATCTCATATTTGTTCAGTTCTAGATTAGAATGACTCAGTTGTAGTTTTAGGCAAAAGGTACGGAAATGTCTATATTATAGACTTGCCTGATATCCAAGCTAAGTGTCTTGTTAGTCACGATGAGTTCCTGTTGTGGCATAGAAGGTTAGGACATGCCAACAAAGACATGATAGAAAGACTATACCAAAACGATCTTATAGTTGGCCTACCTGAAATGAAATTTGATAAAGGACAATTGTGTGATGGTTAAATGAGAGGAAAGCATGCAAAAGAGTCTTTCAAACCAAACAGAGAAGTATACACAACTAAGCCTTTTCAATTTCCATATGGACTTAGTAGGACCAATGAGAACTAGAAGTCTTAGAGGGAAACATTACGCATATGTCATTGTTGATGACTATAGTAGATATACCCATGTAATGTTTCTTGCATAAAAAAATGAGGCTTTTTCATTCTTTGAGGTCTTTTCCAAGCGTGTTCAGAATGAAAAAAGTTCTTATATAGTTACTATTAGGAGTGATCATGGTGGAAAGTTTAAAAATTATAAGTTCATAGCCTACTATGAAAACAATGGTATTTTTCAAACTTTCTGTGCACTAAGAACACCCCAGTAGAATGGAGTAGTAGAGAGATAGAATAGACATTACAAGAAATGGTAAGAACGATGTTGAGTGAATATAATCTACCATAATATTTTTGGGCTAAAGCTACGAATACAGCTTGTTTCATTATCAATAGAATTCATACTAGGCCTATGCTCAACAAAACTCTATTTGAGTTGTATTATAGCAGGAAGCCTAACATATCATTTTTTTATACTTTTGGCTACAAATGTTATATTCGTAAAAATGGAAAGGGAAACCTTGGAAAATTTGATAGCGAATTTGATGAAAGGATATTCCTTGGCTATTCCATTCTTAGCAAAGCATTAAGAATCTACAATTTGAGTAGTAGAGCTATAGAAGAGTCTATTCATGTTAAGTTTGATGAATCTACTAACTGCTTGAAATGACCAAATGATTTTGATGATGAAGCAAATAGACTCATAATAGACATGGAGAAGATGAATCTGTATAATCAAGATAAACAAACTCCATAGACAAACAGTAAAAGATGGAAAAGACAAACAGCTTGAATAATCCTCTAATGAGGTAAACGAGAGAGGTAATTCTTCTTTTCTTAGAGATTAGAGATTCTTCATGATCATCCTGAAAACCAAGTAATTGGTGATGTGTACTCTGAGTTAGGACTAGATCATCCTTTACCAAATATATGGTAATTTTCCTTCATTTCTCAAATAGATCTAACTTTCATAGACCACACGTTAGAAGATAAGAATTTGATTTTAGCTATGTGAGGAGAATTGTACCAATTTAAACTGAATTAACATGTGGACTTTAGTTCCAAGACCAGACCATCACTCTTTTATAGGAATTAAATATGTATTTAAGAACAAACTTGATGAATTTGGTTTATTGATGAGGAATAAGGAAAGATTAGTAATAAAGGGGTACTATTAAGAAGAAGGGATAGACTTTGATGAATCCTCCTGTTGCTAGGATAAAAGCCATAAGAATGCTGTTGGCATTTGAATCTTTCATGAATTTTAAACTTTACCAGATAGATATCAAATTTACATTTTTGAATTAAGAAAGCATTATCGAGGGGTAAAGTAGATACCATACTCTTCATTAAGCATATTGTGAATGATATTCTTACTATGCAAATCTACATTAATGAAATTGTATTTAGAGCTGCTAATGAAAATCTTTGTCCAGAGTTTTCTAAGTTGGTGTAGGGAGAATTTGAAGTGAGTTTGATGAGAGAATTGAATTTCTTTTTAGGACTATAAGTGAAATAGATAAAAGAAGGAATCTTCATCTACCAAACTAAATATACAAAGTTAAAGAAATTCAATCTTGAAGATGGAAGAAGTTATGAAATTCCAAAGAGCACTTCCATCAAATTGGACGAGGACGAAAAAGGTAAATCTATTTTTTAAAAACTTTATAGAAGCATGATAGGATCTCTATTGTATCTTATTACTAGTAGGTTAAATATTATATTTAGTATATGTATGTGTGCTAGATTCTAGTCAGATCCTAAAAAATTATATCTTATTGTTGTCAAAAGAATCTTTAGATAAGTCTTAGAAACTCTAAACCTTAGTTTATGGTATCCGAAAGGTTCAGATTTTGAGTTAGTTGAGTACTTTGATGCTGATTTCGCTGGTTATAGAGTAAATAGGAAGAGTACCTCAGGGAAGTGGTAGTTTCTTAGAAGCATGATCATTTTATGGTTCTCCAGAAAGCAGACATCCATTGCACTATTAACTGCTTAGGCTAAATATGTTACAGTTGGAAGTTGTTATACACTAATTCTAAGGATGACACAGTAGCTAGGTGGTTATGGTTTGAAATTATTTGATACACCCATTCGATGTGACAATACCAATGTTATAAATTTGACTAAGAATCATGTTATGCATTCTGGATCTAAACATATAGAGATCATACACCATTTCATAGAATTTGTGCCAACTAAAAAATAGTTAGGAGACATTCTCACCAAACTATTTTTAGAGCATATATTTTGTATAATTAGGAGGGAATTAGGAGTGATAGATCCATTTGCATAATGATAATTTATTGATCATCACTTTATGTTTGTGTTTATATGATTTGAATGCTTATTCTTTCTGTTTTATGATGATATATCTACATGTTTTGAGATGTTGAACTTTACTTAGAATATTTTAGACATAACTTTTAGGAAACAATCTCAGACTTTATGAAACTTCACTTAATAATATCCAATTTTATGTCTAAAATCTAATTTTTAGACACAACAATCCATGTTTGAAATTATAATTCTGGACTTTGCCATATCTCTTCTGTGTCTGAAATTCAAGTCCTATTGCTTATCTTCTTAAAATGCCTAAACCTCCATTTCCAAGACAAAGTCTCATTTTCTTGTAGTAGTTAAAACATTCCTCATTAGAATGATTATCTCTTGACTAACTTTAACAAATATTTATTAGAGATCTCTTCAAGAATTCACTAGAATCTTGTAGAAACCCCCTAGTAACTGCCTTACTATTAGTAGGAGTGTCTATTTAATTCATCTTGATCCATTCGCGGCTAAGGCAAGAGTAAAAACAAGAGAGAATTAAGTCTGTGCAATAAAGATCATGAGCAGAGATAAAAAAAAGTGAAATGTGTGCAGAAAAAAATCGTTGAAGGAAAGCAAAGTAGACAGAGAAGTTATTGAAATGTTTTGGATTGGAGATAGTTCTTCTATTGAGTTTGTTTCTGAAGATGAAAATAATAAGTTTGAATGGATATCTGCCAGACATATTACATGCTTTGGAGATTGTAAGAACTATCTTCATGCGAGTCTAAAGGCCCTAGTTTAAACGTAACCATCTTTGAAGGCCGAAGAGTAGGAGGGAGAAGCAACTGTAGCAGCAACCCCCTCATCTCCAGTCCACAACCTTGGCTCCTCCAACATGGTCTTCCAAAAGTAATGGAGTCATGCCTATGCATGACTCCAAACTTGACTGAAGGATCATAATCAGGCTCCACCACAATCTCTCTGATCTAACCTTTTCTTCTATCCATCCCATCCTTACTACACTCTTTCACCATTAGATTAGAACTCTATTTATAATAAAATAAGTTTGAGTGTATCTCTATTTGTAACTTTGTTTGTATTAAAATGAAATGAAATGCCTTTTTGTGTTAATTATGAGTATTTCATTTTCATGCATATTCTGTCTTGGATGTTTTCCCTTGTACCTTGTTGATAATGACAAAAAGGAAGAGAATAATAGAGAAGTAGCATATAACACAAAAAAATGAAGAAGTAAAATAGTCTGTATGTATAGGGGGAGGAATAATCTGTTTATATGGGAAGAATATTATGATATTTGTATGATTAGAACACAGTGCACACATTTGGGGGGAGGATGTACTAAGTCAGAGGGAGCTATATATATTTCATGCTTAATGTAAATCATTTTCGTATAGTTCCCATATATATTTATGTTTTTCCTATTTAAAAGGTAATTCACTCAAATGTTTTACCATCATCAAAAAGGGGAAGATTGTTGAACCAAACCACTTTACTTGGATTGATCTTGATGATGAATACATATAGCCAATCAAGTTTTGATGATGAACAAAAGCACATGAATGAAAGTTTAAGCTATTGATCAATATTTTCCAAGCGTGCAGTAATGAATGATATATCAGGAAAATATCATAAGTGAACAATGCAGTCAAGCCAATATTAGAGATTAGATCCATAAGATTATAAGGAAGAAAATATAAATACTCAAAAGAGAAAATAATGACACTGAAACTTTGAAAGTCAATGTTAGAAATAACTTCCTAGTATGCGTCAAAGCACTATCAAAGTAATTCAAACAAGTACTCAAGATTAGACAAAAACAAGGCTTCAAAATAAATAAAAGACTAAGTTCCAGACTCAAGCAGAGGTTTGGACACTAAAGAAGCAAGTTTGGATAGCACAAAACCAATCTCAGACAAAGAATTAGATTTTGACATTGTTGAACAAGAAGCCAAGTTGCTAGAAATTCAAAGCCAAGTTTGGACACTGCAAAACCAAATTTGTACATTATAGAATCCAAACTCAAACACTATTGAAGACTGAAGAGAAAAACCAAGCATGTCTTAGAATTTCAAGTCCAAAAATCTCAAGTGTTAAATCCTGGATATTGTCATTGCTTAAGACGACATGTCTGAAATCTTAACTTCAGACATCGCCAACTCACTTCCAAACATAACCAAAATTAAGCTATGCAACCAAGAGCAATTTATGCTAGTCTAAGTCCAAAATCTTAACTTCATATATGGCGATTCAATTCTGGACACAATGGTTCATTTTCAAACATAGCTCAAAGAAGTTTGTTGCAAGCTGATTGGCTCAAGCATGTCCAAAATCTTAACTTTGGACATGGTGATTCAATTATGGACATGACAGTTTGTTTTCAAACATAGCATAAAGAAGTATGTTGCAAGCTGAATGACTTAGGCAAATCTAAAATCTTAACTTCGGACATATAGTCTAAACTCGAACATGGCCAAATAGACTTCAGGCATAAGAACTCACGAGAGAGCTTCAATGGTAAAAAAATCTTCATGATCACTCACATTTAATGAATGACATCTTATCCAATGGAAAGATTTTGAATCTCATTATAAAAGGAGTAAAGAGAGGTCATTCCAAAGAGTTAGACAAGTTAGAAAATTTAAGAAGCAAATAAGAGTATTTACTCAAACAATAAAATTTTTTTCCAACTCCACTAAGCAAAAAGCAATCCATAATCAATGAACATTCCTTCTGTAATCTTTCAGATGGACATTTTGTATTTATTGATCTATATTTATTTCTACTGCAATTTATTTTTATACAAATTCACATTTGTAAGAGGCATTTACTTGTACATTTACTTTCGTTGATTGGGACAACAAGTAAGGGGCTTGCCGACTCTGTAAAAGTTTATTAGCGAGCTTGAAAACCAATAAGTATAAGTTTGTTGGTGAGCTTTGAAAACTAATAGTTGTAAAAGATTTTTGGTGAGTTTATAACCCAATGTGTGTAAGTTGGTTGTTGATCTTGGAAACGAACCGGTATAAGTTTGTTGGTGAGCTTTGAAAACCAACAATTGTAAAAGTTTGTTAGTGACCTTAGACACCAACATGTGTAAGTTGTTGGTGGGCTTGTAAAACCAACAAGTGTTTAGTGAAACCTGAGTGGAGCAAGGATAACTTAGAGAAGAGGAGTAGGCACCATGTTGTGGGTCAAACCTCTATAAAATTACTTATGCATTCTATTGCTTGATTCATTTCTTAGTTATTTCAGCACTTTGATTTTACATCGACTAAAATTTTTAGTACCTAAATTTACCCCCCATCTTGAGCCTCCTTAGAATGGGACCAATACCTCTAATGTGTATATCTCAGCCTATCAAGAGGCATCATTTGGTATATTTTCTTTATTTTGGTTATTTGGGTTTTTTGCTACTCAAGAACGAGATCTTTGTGGTAGTTTTAATGAGTTTCTAGGTAAGCTCAAATAAACCAGGTAGCATATGAGTTCTTAGTGATCTTGGTAAAAACTAAGGGAGGTGGGATTCTACAAATGGATAGTGGAATCCAATGTTGGGTATACCTTGGAGAGTGGATTAGGTACTGAATTGTCTAGAACCACTATATTCCTTATATGTTTACTATCTTGTGTATTTGTATGCTTCCCTTACTATCCTCTTTTTACATTTACACATCTATTTAATTTCCAATCTTGCTTGGTTTTGTGTTTTTCCATACACACTATTTTGCGATTAATAGGTGGTATTAAACCTGAACTTACACTTATTAGGATTATTATGTATGATTTTGATGAAAATAAAGATTGTAGTAAAATGAAATGATATGTGTGCTTGATTTGTTGACAATAATGCTTAGAACGTATGCATGCTTAAGTAAATTCAAATTGCAATGTATAATCATGATGCACTTAATTTTGATTATCATTCTATAATATATTGAATCATATGCCAACACTATGCCTTAAAAGAGTTATCATAATATGTACTTGAATGAAAATGTATGTCATCCTTTCTCCACATTATGTGTAACTAATATGAGGATAAATACATTGATTTGAAAGCTAACAACATAGCAAGTGCAGAAATTTCTAAGTATAGAATCACTATCAATTGCCTCAACTATCTGCTATGGTTCAAAAGAATTAAATTGAAGATCATATTTTTAAAGAAAAGAAAGAAGAGAACAGAGGCTTCAAGATGAGCTACAAGGAGTTTGCTTTGTCTGTAATATCTAAAGAGAAATCTCTACAGACAAATGCAAAATAAAGGTAGAGACAAATTCAAGATGAAACCAAGGTAAAAAAGCAAAAACTCTATTCAAGAATATAACCTCAAACAATCCAAAATGACCTAGTCAAAGTTTGTCTAAGACTAAGTAAGAAGGAGTAACCTCACTAAGAACTCGGATAAATATAAATGAAGAAGATGAGAAGTGAAGATGAACTTTGTCTAAATCACCAAAAGCCCAAACAAATGCATATAACATGAAGGAACGTCATCCAACTGATGAAATCCAAAGATAAACTTTGTCCGATACTAACTTTGGACAAATGCGGAGCAAAAGAGAATTTGTCCTACTTTGTTTGAATAAGAAGATGAAGAAAAGAAACAAAATTTGTCCGAATCTAGTCTGAGTTCATCCGTGCCATCAGAATTCATCCATCACTAACTTCAAACAAATGCTAAAAGAGGAAGCTTTGACTAGAGGACATAAACCAAAGGAGAAATTCATCCAAGACTTTGAAAGAATACAAATAGAGAGAGAAGTCTTGACTTTGTCCAAAATAAATTGTTATATGATTAGAAATTAATCCAAAGCATCAAAACGACATCTATGCTTGTGCTTTTGGTGTGCAGAATCATTTCAGTCATCATTTTTGGTAATAAATAACACTATAGGATTTTCAGTTGTGAAAAATCAAAATGGAAGAAAAACTTTTCAAATAACTTATCTTCCTCTTTGTAAAAGAACAACATTGTGGTAGCTTGGGATAAATAAGAAGCAATACACTCTAATAGACAAAATCACAATGGTCTTCTACATTCAATGTTGTTCCCATTTTTACATCTACTTAAAAAGAAGTGTCAGGACATTTCAAAGATGGTGGATAGATTAAAGAAGAATGATAGAAGAAGAAAAAGAATGGGCCAAAATCTTTTACAAATCCTTCCACCATAGGCCGAGAGCTTTAACTTTCAAATATCCATTAGAGAGCTTCAACTTTCAAATATTCAAGGCCTTTTTCAATACATTATGGGAAGATCTTCACTACATGGAGCTATTACAAGATTAAGACTCCCCCAACACTTCAATAAAACACTATGTCAAAGTGTATAAGTTTGTTGGTTGACTTGAAAACCAGAGAGTTGGTGGTGAGCTCTAGAAAACCATCATTGTACAATTTTGGTGGTGAGCTTTGAAACTAGTGAGTTTATGGTGAGCTCAAAAAAACCACATTATGTGAGTTTGTGGTGAGCTTAGGAAAACCAAATTATATGAGTTTCTAGTGAGCTCAAGAAAACCAGAGTATAAGATTATGCCCCTTGGACTTGAAATCCAGAAGAGTGCAAAGGCACCAAGTTTATGCCCCCTAGAGTTGATCTAGAGTGCCCCTTAGAGCTGATCTAGAGTGCCACCTAGAGCTGATCCAGAAGAGTGTGGGTTGCACTCTTTTTACGCCCCCTAAAGCTGGAAACTAGAAGAGTATTGGTGCATTATTATATTCCATTATATGAGATACAGTGGAACTGTAACACCTAGGGTGTTAATTTTGGTTAATTATAGACTTGATTATTATTAAGACTATAAATTCAATGATGAGATATAATGAAAATCAGTTTGAAATGAAATGATTCAATTATAAGTGTGATTGTGCAAATTTTAAGTGAATCCAAGTGGAATTTTGATTTAGTTCCTAGTTATTTGGGGGTGTAAATATATGCAATTTATACCATTATAATATGAAAAAATAATAAGAAATAAAGAATAAATATATATATATATAACTTAAAGAAAATTGAGTGAAAAGGAGGATAGCATAAGGGACTCTGCGGCGTCAGATTGAAATGGAGGCAAGGACCGCATCGAGCAATTTCCATGTTGCGACGTTGGTCGGCAATATAAGCCAGATAACCAACTTTTTTGGCCATTTCTCCATCCCGTCTTCCTCTTGTCCATTCTATTCTTTCTTTTCCTTTTTCCCTAGCCCCATTATGCTTGATTTCTTATCATTTTAGTTAGGAAATCATCTTGCCTAACTATCTAATCAAGTGATCTTTCATTTAAACCCAATTTTCATTTATTTAAATGATGAAAAATGGAAAAAAAATCTGATTTCCACCGAATGGAAGGAGCTACATGGAGTTTAGAGCTTGGTCCTTAGTTTGGGGAGGATGGCTATGCATGAAAGTGAAGGTAAGATCAATTTCCCAACCAAATTCTATATTTTCAATTTCTAGGTTTGGAACTCAACTTATAAATAGTGGATTTTGGGGAAAAATTGATGTATATGATTATAAATTCATGGGGGAATAATTTAATAGAATGATTATGATGATTTGGCATAAGAAATTATGAATTTTGCATGGTTAGGGTTTCATGAATAGTGGTTTTTAGAAGGAATGGTGAAATTCTTTGAGAATCATGAGAGAAAAGGATTAATGCATGTATTATGATGGTTTGGAACTAATATTGGGTGATTTGGACCAGTGAATTCAAATTTTTTATTATGCCCTGATTAGGGGTTAAGGAGAAATTTTGTGTATGGGCTATATGAGCCTGAATTAGATATATTCACAGCTTAATTGAATGGTTTTCAAGTTGTTTAAGTATGAATCACATTATATGACAAGGATTTTTGGTTAGAAACAAAAGCACCTTGAAACCCTAATGAATGGGATAGAGTATTAATGGTTTTAATATGGAATTACTTACTATAAATTGAATCATGATAAATGTTATAGTATTGTATGCACTTAAAAGGTTTATAGACTTATTAATGGACTGATTGATATGAATTTATACATGATTGTTATTGTTGCATATGCAGGACTAATTGAGGATGATAGGGAGCGAATTGTGCAGAGGTGTTATGACTCTTCAGGAGGTAAGTAGGCTCCCTTGTCTGTTGAATGAATGAATGGGGATAATAGTTATCCAGTTGATTGTATCTAGGCATGTTGTTTTGGATAAGGGATAGTGTATTTCCCATGTTTGTTTAATGTTGCTATTTATTAGAACTATAAATTGGATTAATAGGGATAGTAAGTATCCCAAGTTGAGTATGCTTTTGCAATAATATGAATGGATAGAATAGGTGGAATAAGTGCTATCTCATGAAAATGTTGATGGCCTATTATATGTGAATGTATATATATAGTGGATTGATAGGGAATAGTGTGTATTCCTTAATTGTATTTAAAGTAATGCTTATATGGATGTTTAAATGAAAGGGATAAGAATTATCTTGATACTATGTATAAATTGATAAGTATGATAGCATGTGAATGCTTGGTTAGATGGGAATAGTAGAAATTTCCTTATATTCTATCTATTGATGTATGTAATATGATGTGGATGTAGAGTAATATATTGAAAAAAATTCCCTATTAGTATAAATATATTGTGAAATGCCGAAATGGCATCACTATGGTAAATTGAAATTTATTATGCCTGTATGGCATAATTTGATATGTGGTGCCTGAATGTGCATATTATAATATGCATGGAATGTGAATCATTTCGTAAGTTGTTTTGGACTTAGTGGTATAATAGAAGTAAGGTGATTTGAGGTGCCTGGAGGGCATGCTTATGGTTATGATTATATATGCATGAAAGGTATGGAGCATTTATTGAATTGAGGAGGACGTGAGCCTCCTGTATATATATTCATGCTATGATAGATTGTATTCATGTTCTAGATGAGAACATGGGATTGTATTATTGTTTCATATTTTTGCCTACTTACTAAGTTGCCCAGACTCGTGCCTTCTTATGTTAAATTTTTAGATTACAAGTCAGGTAAAGAATCCCAACTGAGGATTATGATAGATGAGGGAGAATTGAAGATATTTTATTATGATATGATGTACTAGGATGGTAGTCCCATAACATATCTATATGATTGTAATTAATAGTTTTATGTGATGTATAGTGTGTAGTGTAATGATAAGCATTGGGCATTCATACTCATTTAAGTATGATATTGTGAATGAATTTGTATTAATCCAAGAAAATGCATTGCCATCATGATACAGTTTTGATCTTGGGTGGTGCTGTGAATATGAGTGTGAGTGCTTTAGATATAAATGTTGTCTTATGATTATGAAAATATAATGTATATCAAGTATAAATGTTTATATTTTAGGGTAGACTTTGTTGAATTTTTGGCAAGATATTTACCCTAGGAGCGAGGATTATAGGGAAATGGTAGTGCAATGGTAGCATCCCACATCGACTCCGGCATGGGATAGTCAAAACGCATAGGGTGGGGGTGTGGGGCGTTACAAGTGGTAGCAGAGCTAGAGACTTATCTGTGTGATAAGTCCTGCTCATCTGTGTGAGAACACTAAGTCTAGATTCATGATGACAATGATAATAAGAAAGAATCAGAAAGTAACATGTCAATACTAGTTTATGGATTCATGAGAATAGGCTAGCTTAAGGTAATGTGAAGGCGTGAGAAAGGAAATAGGGCATGTAATGATAATGGTAAAGTGTTGTGATTATAGTTGCCACTAAAATGAAAGTAATAGTGTTGTGATAGCACAAAGTAGCATCTCTTTACTGTGATCAAAGTGGTGCAATGGAAGTATATGTGAACTGCATTTGACTATTTGAATATTATTTATAAATTTGAAATTAACTATTTGAATCAAATGGAAAGGATGAAACTATGTGGTTTCATGATTGGGTGATATGGAAAAAAATGTTTATAATGGAATCATTGGATTCCTTAATTCAAGAAGGGTGTGTAAACTTTATTGGTTGCCTGATTATTTTAATTGGACATGGTCTATAATGGCATGAATCCCAGATGTGTATCTGGGTATATTAACCCTAGTGTGTGTGTTTTGTTAGATTATGTGATTAACTCTGAAGTGCATGAGTTCTGTAATGAATTGATATCATTGGATTGTTTTATGGTGAAATCCTTAGATTCCTTGAGACCTTATGGTTGTGTAAGCCCAAATGGGTTGGTTAATTGATTTGATTGAATATAGCATGTATTACAATGAACACTATAATAAATTGTACCAGATTTGTGGTTTATAGTGATGATTCAAAGAAAGGACTTGGTTGTGTGTTGATATAGAATGAGAATGTGATAGCTTATGCATCTAGGTAATTGAGGCCATATGAACAGAACTATCTGATCCATGATTTGGAACTGGCAACAGTTATCTTTTTATTGAAAATATGGAGGCATTACTTGTATAGTGAAGAATGTGATGTGTATACTGATCATAAGAGCCTGGAGTATATTTTCACTAAGAAAGAATTGAACATGAGGCAGAGGCGATGGTTGGAATTATTGGAAGATTATGACTTGAACCTTCATTATGGTCCAGGGAAAGCCAATGTAGTGGCCAATGCCTTAAGTGAGAAGTCAGGGAGTAGAATAACATGTATGCTTACTCAGAAGAAAGAGTAGTTTGAGAAACTGAGGAGCTTGGATCTGCATGTTAGTATGAAAGGGATGGTTGCACAAATGTGTCAATTGAGTGTACAACTAACCTTGACACATGAGATCAAGCTAGCTCAAGAGGAAACCACAGATGAGGAGTTTTGAAAATTGAGAGATAAAGCTCAAAATAATGAAATACCAGACCTTCTATTGGGTACAGATGGTATTCTGAGATATAGGAATCGAGTGGTGATTCCTAAATGAGCTACAATAATACAAAAGGTGCTTGGGGAAGCACATTATTCACCTCATACTATTCACCCAAGAAGTACAAAAATGTATCATGATTTAAAGTCATATTTCTAGAGGAATGATATGAAAAATAATGTAGCCAAGTATGTGACTAAGTATTTGATATGTCAAAGGTGAAACATGACCACCAGAGGCCAGGTGGTTTATTATGACCCATTGAAATTCCTTAGTGGAAATGGATAAATATTACTATGGATTTCATTACAGGCTTGCCAAAGACAATAGCAAGATATGATAGCATTTGGGTGATTATAGACAGATTGACTAAAGTAGCCCATTTTATACCAGTTAAGATGATATTTACTATTGAAAAGTATGCATAGATTTATTATAAAAAATAACAAGATTGAATGGCGTGCCTAAATCCATTATCTCAGATCAAGTATTAGCGTTTACTTCAAAATTCTGGAATGCGTTGCATAAAGTCATTGGAACTCAACTGGATATCAATAGTATATATCACCCTCAAATAGATGGACAGATTGAACAGGTGAACTGACAATTAGAGGACATGATTAGGGCATGTGTGCTTGAATGAGGCAAGTCTTGGAGCAAGTATTTGACATTGATTGAGTTTTCCTATAATAACAGTTATTATTCTAGTATTCAAATGGCCCTTTTTGAAGCATTATAAAGTCAGAAATGCAGACCCCCCTTGTATTGGGATGAAGCGGGCGAAAGTGCATTGGTTGGCCCACAGATATTGCAGACACAATAGATGTAGCACAAATTAAAGAAAAGATTTTAATTGCTCAATCATGCAAAAAGAGCTATGCAGATACATGGAGGCACGACTCGGAATTTCTGGTGGGAGACAAGTTATTCTTGAAGGTTTCTCCTATATAAGGTGTAGTGTGGTTTAGCACTAAAGGCAAGTTGAGCCCAAAATATGTGGGACCTTATGAGATCTTAGAGTGAACTAGTAGAATGGCATATTGAGTAGTATTATCACCATCATTGAGTGGGATACACAATGTGTTCCATGTATCATCATTGAGGAAGTACAATAATGATCCATCTTATGTGATGGAACTGGAAGAGATCTAAATTGGGGAAAACTTGTAGTATATTGAGAAACCAATTCAAGTGCTAGACAGTAAAGAAATCACCTTGTGAAATCTATTAGAGCAATCACATTGAGGAAGCGACATTGGGAACTTGAAGAGATGATGAGAACCAAGTGCCCATGTGGAATGAAACCTGAAGTTTTGAGGTCAAAACCTTTTGTAAAGGGGGTGGACTATGACACTTGAGATTTTGAGGTAAGAAAATTTTTTTAAATAATTATTTTGGGATAATGATGCATATGAATTAAATAAATTTGTGAAAGAATTTATTTATGCAATTTAATGTATCGATGAGAGGGATGATTAAATGAAGCACATTTACCTTGAAAGAATTATTGTAAAAAAAGACGCACATGTACAACATGAAATGCACCGCCAGAGCGCTAAATGTGACGTATGTTATAAAGCTCCATCATCTCATTGGTTCCCCTCACTCCCTCTCATGCCCAACCCATTGCAACAACGCTATTCACTCATTCACGCCCCCCCTTTTCACTCCATTTCAACTAGGAATTCCCTAATTTTGCTTGCAATCATCAATTACACAATTGGTGCTCAAAACTCCTTTCATTTGAATGGTTGGAAGGAAAGGAAAAATCTGCATTCTTCATCAATAATCACCCTCACTGCAATTAGTGAAAGAAAATTGAAGATTGGAGTTGAATCTTCATACTTGTGGTGAAAGCAACACAAAAATTTGGTGGTAAGCGTTTTCCCCAATCTAATTTTCAAATTTTTGGTTTAATAGGGTGTATAGTGCATTTATATGGACAATTTTATGAATTTTAGATGACCTATTTTTAGATTTTCATAGGGGAAAGATCATAATGATCATTTGCAGCAACATTATGGTGTTTAGATCTAGAAAACTTCGTGTATATGGTTATCCACAAAATGAACAACCATATTTTTACATGTGGAATTGGATATTTTATGAATAATGAATTTTGGGGTATAATGGGTTCATTAACAAGTTGTCTTGATGTTTATTTTATTAAATATTGAACTTATATTAATGGGAATGCATCCAACTTCTACACTTTGCTAGAAATTGATAATTAAATAATGCATATCAAGTGTTTGATAAGATGATTCTATTAAAAGCAAAGTGAGTTTGAATGATTCCATTGCAGCCTCTAATTGGCCATTATTTGGGCACTAAAATAAGGTATTTGATGCATTAATAAATGTATATCAAGATATTAAATTTGGGCAGCAATATGGAAGACATTAGAGCGAAAATTTTGCACTTGAAATGCATTAGAAAATAACTCCAATAGTTGGACAGCTAATTGGCAAATTATGGTACCTAAGAATGATAGTTATTTGAATTGAATTGGTGAATGAAATGGGGGAGAAAATAGTTTGGTTTATACACTTGAAATCCTGCTAACTTCCATGTTGAAATGGTGTTTAAGGACCCTCCATATGGTAGTTTGAATGGGCTTCAAATCTGAATTTTCT
>JAYJMB010037035.1:0-30451 GCA_036873735.1 Pouteria campechiana | reverse complement strand
TTTTCTACTATTGTGAAAATGTAATTAGGACCATTTATGGTCTGGTATGTGAATATGCAATTTTCTAATGTATACACATATAAGTGCAATTAATTGAGGACATAAAAAAATAAAATTGTTTAATTCATTCACAACAACCAATGACAACTTTTTATTCATTTTTTGTTCCTCTTTTTGTACTTGTTACACTTCTATGATATATTATATAATGTAACATCATAAAATACACTCTTAAGTCATCTACACATAAGTTACTCTCCACCTAATCTACATTATTAAAATAATATAATTTCTTTTCTTTTATGTAAATCATGACTTATTAAAAAAATTATATCTACTTAATTAATGGCATGGATCATGTGTATTTTATTTAATTTTCCATCACATATAATGATATACTCCATTAATCTATTAAATAATATAATTTCATATTTTGCATCATTCTTACAAACTAATCTAATATAATCATCATTCTCATAAGTTGGATATTATTATTTTCATTGGATAATTATTATTTTCATTATTTTTATGTTTAAGATATTAATTTCTACTAAATGCCCATTATTTTCCAAATAAAAATATTATTTTTGAAATTTCCTAAATTCCCAAGAATAATATCCAACCCAAATTCATTAATCTGTTCAAAATATTTTTCCTAGAATTTTATCATTTTTCCATAATTTTTAAATATTTTCTATCATTTCTACAACTAATCCTTAAATAATTCAAATCAATTATTTAAAGCATGAATTACATATCTATAAATTCACTGAATGTTCCAGGCAACATCTAGACAGTGTATTCTTTTTCAAATCCTACAATTCAATGAAATATATTTTTCATAATTTACAATAATTAGCCAATAATGGAATAAACTTCAAAAAAACTAAATAAATGAAATAATTCATGAAATAGAATTTATACTAGTTCTAACATGCTACAACGGAAATATAAAATCTTTGAACTAAAATCACTTCATCAAATAATTTTTTCTATTTTTCAACTTAAATCAACAATTTAATACCTCCAAAATCAAAAAAAGCCTCTGAAAATTCCGCTCCCCTGCTCCAAGCTGCCGTCCCTTGATGTGCAAGCCATGCCCTAAACGGTGATGGGTTTTTATAGAATTTCGTAAGCTTGGATGATAATTTGCGGAATATTTCGCATACACGTTATCGGTTGATTTTATTAATTTTTTTTAACAGTATATGTGCACAAATCAACCGTCCATGTTGAATAACATATTATAATCTATACGGGCTCCGGATTGCATGATATGAGCCCAAAGTGGACGGTTCACGTACAAGCCGCACCGCGAATATCTCTCGTTTCGTAGGCGACTCGCGCACTTGTAAGTTTTCTAGAATAACTGGGCTTTCTCAGAGTCGGTCCAGCTCCCTTAACGTGAGCTCTGGCCACTCGGCCCATATCCCAGTTCAACCAATTTGAAAGCCCACCCTGACATGGGCTTCTGCCATACCGGGCCAGAGATCTCCTCCCGTTTAGAAAAGAGCAAGCCCAACTGGTTGGGCGATTTTACCTTACCCCAAAATGTATTAAAAAATTATTGTAAAAAATTATTATTCTTTCTTCTGCAAAATAAGAAAACACAAGATAATACATTTTGGTATGAATCTTATTTCTTAAAATGCAAAGGAATAATAACATATATACCATTTTAGCGTAGAGTCTAGATATAAGGGCTTTGCAAAGGCCACATTAGAGCTTATTAGATTTAACAACGTTTTCATGAGATTGGTCTGTATAGGATTCCTCTGCGAATTCCGTGGTTTGATAATATCTTACTGGAAATCAAATATTCTATGCTCCTATAAGATATATTGAGATTTATTATTATTTTATACAACAACGTATCTCTGAGCATTAATGTTAAGTAAAATTTATTTCACTGATCGCATCTATTCTTTGTAATTTTTATTATACTTGTATTTATCTACGTGTGTGTTATATAAAGCATAACAAGTCCACTCCAAAGCTACAAGAGGCAAATTATTCAATTTGTCTTTAATCCTTTAGACATACAAAAAAATGATATTATTGATTCGGTATTTTCAGAGCCTTAAGTTAGAAGAAATAAAGATAAATTTGCGATTTTGATTTTAGTTACATGCCCATAGGGCCTCAGTTTTAAACTCCTGCCCCTCTTCCCACCAAATGGCCATTTGAAATATTGACAAACTTGCCACTGCACAGCTTCTTCCTGTCTTTTGGGAATTAGAAATTCTGATGATTCTGGTTCTTCCCCCTCATAGATCGAAATTCCAAGCTCTTCATAGCAAATTCAAAGTACCAATGAAAGCTCTTTCATTTCCAATATATCCATGCATCATATAAGATGAATCCACAACAAAGATCTTGCATTAACAGCTGGTCACGAAGCTATGGTGATACTGTATTCCTAACAAATCGTGGACAAGTACTGACTTGTCAACAGCTTTACGTAAAATAGGGTTCCGACACAAATGGTTTTTTTTTAAAAAAATAGAAAATGATCAATGATACTGTAGAAATTTTCATGTAAATTATTGATTTAGGGCAATGATGATGTATAAATTCAATAGATTTATCAGACATGACAGCACATTTTTAGTTGAGATCTAAAAAACTGTCCCCATTGAAAACTTAGACAGCCTACAGAATCCAATTCATTTAGAGTGAATGTGCACCCACTAAAAGAGCTTCGTGGCGCACCTGAGTATTTAATTTAGATTATTTATTATTATTATTATTTTTGTCTTAGCTAGAGAGATGATCTTTGAGCATGGCCAATGTGTTGAATTTGACATATAAATCATCTTGCCACTAAACCAATCATTTGCATTGCTTTCATTTGTAAGTTTGCGTCGTAAGTCATTTTACAAGGAATTTTGCATGGGGAATCCTTAACGGAGGCAGTTTGGTGATTTCTGATGGTTTTTCTATACTTGAAGCTTCGATGGTTGTCTTGAAATTGCTGGAAAAAGTTTTGTTTGTTATGGAAATTACCAAAGAGCGGTTTCGATAAATCTATACATAAAATGGTTTCTGACGGCAGCAAGTCTTTTAAAAGATTTGCACAGCAGAGTTCTCAACTCGGCAGTTGCTGTTGTGGCTGATTGAAAACAAGTTAATGCTTCATTACCTTTTCCACAAAAATGGTACCTGAGGATTTGACTGCAGTTTAATTTCTGCTTAAAAATAGTGTCGAACTAAAACCACCCGAAGAAAAGTATCAATGCCAACGTGCCAAATCAATAATTAACTGCAGCTTTGGCAATCCATTAGCTATTGGGATCTTGAAGAAAATATGAAGGATTTCTGAATACTTAGAAACTAGTATTTAGTATCGAAATAGACTAGCATCACTTTGGATCCATAAAAAAAGACAACCTAGAATAAAATCCATAGGAGACCCATCTACTGCTAGAGTTAGATGTTACCTAGAAGGATGCCGTCCGTAGAAGCATGATATTATGTTAAAATTCTAAACAGAATATAAATTTAATCTACCATGTTCCTCAAAGCTTGTCTTTTGAAATAGTGGCCAGACCTTTAAACTCCACTGCAATAAATCTGGACCAGAAGACCCTGAGCAGGTTGGGCTGGGTTCAGTACGAATTTGCAATTTTCAGGCCATGCCTGCAAGCCATGTCACTCCCACGCAGAGTGGTAACTAATTGATGCTGTGGGAACTCTACGATGTTTAGCATGGTCTTTTACACAGTAAGCTTCAATAATTTACAAATAGATATCATTAAGCATCGCTCCTGCACATTCAATTACATGCCTTCCTCTCCACTCTTCTTCCAACGCATAAAATAAATGTACGCAGATTAGTAAAACTACTATTCAAGTGGCAGCAAATCAGCATTAAAGAAAATAACATTTACCAGCATTAACGATGAGACTTCCGTTATAATAGTACACTTTAGAATTTCTCCTTTTTTTTGGTTAACTATGGAGATTATTTTCCAGCATTAACGTTCATGAGACTTCCGTTTTAATACTACACTTTAGAATTTCTCCTTTTTTCGGTTAAGTGTCAAGAAGCACGTGCAAATGGGCGAACGGATGAGATCATATTAATTTGCAATTACTTTCATGTGTTATGAAATTCGGGAGTGAATTCAGGAAAGAAATGGACGGCAAGTTTTGAGTTGCAATTTTGTGTTAAAGCCTTAGTTAAAGCAAGGAACGAACCCTACGTTGTTGTGTTTTCAGTGTGTGAAAAATATCAAAGATAATCTCAAGATACCCCTAATTATCATTATAATTTTCTTACATGGCCTACTTATGGTTCAATCTCAAGGAACTGCTCCACGAACCTTTTTACCAAAATAACAAAAATGAATTCACAGTTATACATGGAAAATGACACTCGTGGACTCCAAGAATCTCAACACAAATCTAATCTATTTCTTTTCCAGGCTGATTAAAACTGTATATTAAGAATATCATCAGAAAAATAAATCCACATTATGGAATATGAATAAATAGAAAGGTTTTAAGAACACCCAATTTCAACTAATGCTCTCCACATGAATCATTTTCCATGAGTTGTTATTACGAACAATTTAGCTCACAAATCCACAAATAAGACTATAAATGAAAACATTCCGATCACGATTTAAGAAACAGCAAAGATAAGGTGTATCATTCAAGAACTTGTATCTTCAAATTGCTTGTATTGCATAAGCTCATGAAACCAACTTTTCGGATTTGCAATTGTCAAGAAAAACTTTTCAGAACTGCTTTCATAAAAGCTAATTTATAACAGAATGGTTCATTTTTTTTGCCGCAAGTGATCCGGGCCACTAGAGTAAATGCCTCTAGCTGTTTACAAATGATCAGACATCAATCTGGGACATGTTCCAATTGCATTTGAAAATTTTCAGCATCTCTTCTAACTTGCTCTACACAGCAAATTAGAGAATGAAAAGACAATGTGGCACTTGATAAGCATAATTCATTATATAAACTTCAACCATCAGAGATAAGAAAGATTACCTCAATCTGAAATCATTCAATTCAAATGTCACATTCTCATGGGCATGCGCTTAAACTTTGATTAATTAGACTACGGATGCAACTTGGGTCGGGCTGGCCCAAACCCGCCCAGCCCAACCCAGTATTTGTAAGGGTTTGGGTTAGGAATCTTGATTTTTTTAGTTTGGGTTGAACCCAACCTGATTTGGGTCAGTTTTGGGGTGATGGCTACCCAACATGAACCCACCCGAATTCCAGTATCATATAAATATTCTTTTTCAGAACCTTAATTTCTGTTCTTTTCCAAAACCCAACTGCTTCCCTGCACCTACAACTTTACCTCTGTTCATATTTATGTTTCACTTAACTACGTTTCTAGCTATCTCCATCTCTCGTTATCCTTTGTCTCTACCTTTCTTCCAAAATAATGGCAAGGCATCGAGATCTTTATCGGCAATAGCCAAATCCTATGACAGTCACCCATATCTATTGAGTAGAATACCCAATTCAGAACAATAATAAAGGTTGATCCAGCAATTAGTAACACCATCAACCCATAGCTTGATACCTGTCTTCTCTTCCTAGCTTTCGGCCGACAATGCATCCCCTCTAACAAGCATGACTTTTTAGCCCCTACAGCCCACAAGTACTTCCACTCCAATTCCTCTATTAGCTTCTAATTGTTTGGGTATATTAGGTTTTTCATTACTAAATATTTAATTTTGGTATTTATTAAAATTTAATATGCTTGATTTATTTCTACCCAAATTCCCACTAGAATTCCCACCCAAATTCAACCCGATCAATAGTTAGGGTTAGGGTTAGGGTTGAGATTTTAGACTTTGGGTTAAGGCTAGGGTTGATTCCAACCCGATCCCGAGTGACCTGAGTTGCACCCATAAATTAGACATTTAGACATTCAACTCCAATGAATAAATTTCATTGTTAAACACTGACTACATTTGTAACCATTGATTTGATGATGCTTCAGCCAGGACTACTTGTTCTCACTGGAGAGAAAAAAATAAAAAAAGAAATTAACCTCCATGGATGGTAACACTTAGAAATAAAAATTGAGTTTTTCTTTGCATGGAGATGAACAAAACATTTTTCAGGTGTATCAAAAAGATGCAACTTCATATCAGAATCACATCAGTTGCAAGAATAACATGTTTCAGATCATCAGGTTTTTCTTTTCCTACCTCTTTTCATGTTCGTATTGCAAACCTTGCTTCTTAGACATTTTTTAGATAGGCCTGGGCCTCTGTACAGAATTGAGCCACAACTTTACACATTGTTCCACAGTCATGCTTTCAAATCAAGGAAGCAAAAGCAAAGCCATATACAGGAATAACAATGCATTAGGATTCAAATCAGATATGAAATCAATGTCCACCTTGTTCAGATGACTGGGTTTGCTGCTTTCTCAGCATTGACATCTTCTTCTGCAATTCCATGTTCGTCAGCTGCTCAGCCTCCAATGCACGCTCAAGCTTATACATTGAAGAGAGACATGTAAGATCTAAAAATGTTATAATAATGGGGAGAAATGAAAGAAGAAAGACATGGTGAGGCAGCGGACTTGTTAATTTTATAGTTTGGTAGGCATGATGATACATGGCATGTGCAAAATCAAATTTAAATTACAAGTATATATCAGTGTTTGCTTTAGATAATTGAAAAACAATAACTATACTAAATATAATGTGATCAAAAGTTGAAATGACTGACACCTATTCGATGGTTCTAAAGATAAACGATCAAATATTTCAATGATTCATTTATAATGTTGCAAAATTTGGAAGATTCTAGACATGATTTGGATAAGGAGAAGGGTTAGATAACCAAGCTAAAGTGCAAACACAATTTGGATAGTTTAATGTGAGTTAGATATGGGGAAGGCCAAGAGACAGGCCTAAGGCATCATAAAGACTTGACCATGGATGGCTTTAATGAAGAAAAGCTCCATGTTAGAGTGCAATAGCATATCATGATTTATGTAGGTAATATCAATTAGTCCTAACAAGACTACAATGATAATTCACCCACAGATGTACAGGAAACTGAATGCTTGTCATCCATCATCAAGCTGGCATATTAAACTAATTGGAGATGAGATAGAAGTACCTTAGCTGCTCGAGCACTCCATTCACCCAAAATTGCTCTCAATCTTTCGTTCTCTTCAACATACTGCTCACCATTATAATGAAAACATAAATATTCACCAATAACTAACCAAGTGCAGTCAAGGAAAATGCCAAAGAAAAACATGAAAATGGCAAGGTACATGCATTAGCTGATGAAGTTATGCCACTGGTAAATGTGCTACGGCATTAAATCCCCATAGATCATGGTAAGATGACTGATTTTCCAAAGCATGCCTGAATACAAAATGAATTGGCATGTGCTCATCAAGTTGGCCAGATACTTGAAGAGGTCAACCATCAGTTAAGATTTGGCATAGCCCAGATTATACTTGCTGGGCCAGCCCAGTTTTCAGGTTAGAATATGAGTTAGGAGGGATCCAAAAGTAGAGTAATCCAAAGGCAATAAAAGCATACGACCAACTCCAGGAGTGGGATTTTGGAATCATAGCCAGTAATCAAAGCATACCAGATTTCAAAAGTATGACATCCAGAATAAAGCCAAGAACATCTATAAATGGATGATTTAAATTTAACATCTACAAAATAATAGTCGGGTAACCACTGGAGGCATGATGATACCTGATTATTGGTTGTACGGATACTTTGAACCTCTGAATCTCGCTCAGCAATCAGATTACGAGCAAGGCGTAGCTCTGATTGTATCTGATTCATCTGCAATGGCTAATTGCTGTTACTATATAAAGACAGACTTATATACAACCAAAAAAAGCAGTTTATAAATGTATGTAAAAGCAACAAGAACTTCGTTATGCAACATGCAACATTACAATAACTTATGTTACCAAATAGTTTCCCTGGTACATTAAGTGCAGCATAAGTATCTAGAAAAGTGGATTCATTGACTAGGCTTCTGCATTCTTTTTTACTAGCCCTGCCCCAGAAAGGCGCATGAGTTCTTCTTGCATAAGGACTTAAGATTTGAGAACTCACTAACTAGAAGGTGGATCCAAATCTTTGCTGAACAAGAGCATCAAGACTATATAGAGCAAAAGATGAAAAATACACACTTGACCATGATGATTCAGGGTTAATTCAGTGTTGGCTCAATACAATAAAGAGAAGAGGATGAGTTCAATAGAGGTTTCCCAATGGATTGAATGTCTGATCATTAGGGTATTTATTATTACGCAGGAAGAAAAGGTAGACTTTTGAAGAAAGCGAAAGATTTTCCAAGGGGAAATGGTAATAAAGGATGGGAAAAGAAAGACAAAATTAGGGGAAATTTTGAGGGCTGATTTAGATGATGGAGAGGACATTTGTCAATGTTAGTTTTTTCAAAAATAACTAAAAACCCTAATACATGTTACCATATGTATAAAAAAACTGATAAGTAAACCAAAATCCTAATTTTAATTTCATATAAATAAAAAATCTAAATAAAATAAATAAACATTAATCTAAATCATCATTGAGTTTATCTATGTTTTAATCACTTAAAACATATACCAAATTGCAAATTAAGCAATTAAATATCTAAGATTTCAAATATGTGTAAAATAAACCATGAGCCACTCTAGGACTAAAGAACATGTCTTACCATTTTCTACATCACTCTCCACAACTTGAAGAGTTTTGATGAGGATGTCAACCATACACCAACCTTGTAATGTCTCCTTTTGCTTTCACAAGAGTTGACAATGCAGTCCTTTATGCTGAATAATTAGACCACATCTTTCTAGTCTTCTTCTATGTTTCCCTCTTGTACCCTGAATGCCTCTCTCTTGAGATGAATAAATTACTATTAAACATTTTTTTGGTTCCATGAGAATAAAACAATTCAATCACATCAACATTCACTTCTTCATCCACAAATTCATAACTTTCCTAATCTTTTTTTTCTTTTTCTATCTCACCTTTTATAGACTCTGATGGTTAAACAGATTTCTCATTCATGACAATAGAGTTTTCCTAAATCTCACATGCAAACCCATCATCTTAGGGATCCTCAATGTCATCCAACTCTTGATGTGATCCATCCATGAACTTCATGTAATTTTCATCAATGACATTAACTATGGATTCACTCTGGATACTAGCACTAGACACAAATTCACCTTTTGGAGCATCAACTATATTGGATTGGGGATTTTGATCTAAGTTAGACTCTTAGAAGTCACTCCTCTTGCCTTCCATAGAATGCTTTTCCCATAATTCAAAACACTACTTTAGCTGCTTCATTTGTTTTCTCAACTCAATCATTGAAATTGCTAAGTCCAATACTTGAACATTAGGAGTTTAGGTTAGGCAACAACATTAAAAGACCAGGTACAAATTGAAAAATGTGGACATGCATACTCTTAGCTTGAAGTTTTCTGTACCTGGTTACAAGTTTTTTATCAATTTTATTTTACCATTTGACAAGCTTCATTTAGATTCTTGAATTCCACAGCCATCAATTCTGATATTAAATCACACTTCAAACCTTCATAATATTTCTTCACTTATTGGCCTATTATCACCAACATCTTGCAGCTGATCATAGGATCATAATACTACTCTGAATAATATTTAAACATTAGAAGTTTGAGAATTAAGTAACAACATTAAAGGAGGAGGTACAATTGAAAAATGTGGATATGTATCTCTTAGCTTGAAATTTTCTGTTTCTTGTTCCATGTTCTTTTTCAACCAATTTTGCCATTTGACATGTTTCATTTAGATTCTTAAATTCCATGGTCATCAAATTTGATATCTAATCATTCTTCAAACCTTCATAATATTTCTTCACTTCTTAGTCAATTATCATCCATAGCTTCCATATGATCATCAAATCATAATGTTACTCCAAACATGCTTCCATACTTTGATTGCCTTCTTGCAATCTATAAAACTCCCTTGTTTATACAATAGCTGAGTAAAGTAAGCCTTTGTCTCAAAGTTGCCTTCAATTCACCATGGCAAAAGGAGAAGAAACAACTATACCATGGCAGGACATGGTATTAATGTTGTCCTCAGTCTTCCTATGACACATTGAGGACGTGACTATCTTTGTAGTTATTAATCAATTTTAGAAATAGCTTATTATCCCATGCAGTAAAACTATGGATTTGGTTCATCTTGCTTAGGTCTTCTTCAAAGAGATAGCACACCGGCATGGAGAATTTGCTTATTATAATTCAATAGATAGGACCACCCATCATAGCCCCTTCAAGCAGCTGTAGATATTCAACCATGAAAGCAAGTTGATTTAATCTCATTGCCTTCAGAAGTACATCCTAATACTAAAGCTGATGCTTTTGCTACACATACAAATGAGATACATGGATAAGTTCTAAAAATGATTGCTTCAGGCAATGAATCTTATACATCATATTTTGATGCTTATAATCACTTTGGCATGAGTGGCATCCCACATCACCCAGGTGAGGGGGGAGTTCCTGGTTTAAGTGTTGGGGCTCGTGGTAAATTTGTTGAGGTGCCTTTTGTGAGACAAAACCGTGCGGCCGTAATTGCCAAAGCGGACAATACCTCAACAAGAGCCCGGGTTGTTACAATTGGTATAAGAGACGACCCCAACATGCCATATGAGATAGTAGCCAGTAACTATGCTAGGGTGTGTCCAGTGAGGACGCTGGAGCCTTGTTGGGCTGATTTTAAAGGAGGAGATATATGGTTTTGTTGCATGATCAACCTGAGAGGTTGGCTAACAGTGTTTACAAGAAGTTGCACTTTGGAAGCATTTTTCATTTAAAATTATTAAGAAGGTCAATTCTGGTGCCTATGTTCTTGAGAAATCAGAGGATATGGGCATTAGTAATATTATCAATCTTGATGACCTTACTCATTTACATGGTGAGTATGGGGATTCCATCACAGTGCAACCTGCTGCTCCTCTATCACCAGTTTCAACCATGTCAGACAAGATTGCAAATCTTTCAGATGATCAAAGCATTCCAGACACACTGGTGAATACTTGTGGATATTAGAAGTCATTGATGCATTGGAAAGAATTCCCTATATCTAATAGCACATAGATTGCAGCAGAAAACTTCAACATCTTAATCCAAATTTTGTATGAACATTAGATTTCCATTTGCTCAATGAAGCTGAGTTCTCCCAAGCCAAGAAGAGATGAAGAGGGATCAAGCACAGCTTTTGAAGACTAGAAAGAAATGCAAATCTGGCCTGATGATAATATCACATCATCAGGATAATGAAAAGCCCACATAAAAGCTATTTAAGAACAGTTTTCAATGAATTTTAAAGTCAATTAGGTGTCTTAATTTTGAATTTTATAGATTTTTTAGAAACTTTCGTTATTCTCTTTATAATTAACTTTTGAAGTATTAGACGAAACTTAGTAGGCATTTAAATAGTCCAATTTAGTTATATATTGGGTCAAGTAGGCCTAAGATTATGCAGATCCAACACCATTTTGGAAACATATAGCTCACATAAGTTTAACCTATAAGAGAGTTACGAATTTTTGAAGGTATTTTTGTCATTGTAAATTTTTTAGAGTTTTATTATAAATAGCTTGTTATGGACAACATCAAATTCAATTCTCTATGGTGAATAAAGTTTCTTATTTTTCAAAGACTAGAGTGTAGAAGTGATTCCTCAGGTTTCCTCTTCTTAATTTTTTTTTCTTATTTGGCAACAACCCAGAAATCCTGTTCCCTTGAAAACCCAAAGCAATTCTAGTCTTCCCATTTGAAGAGACAAGGCAAATTTTCTCAATTTTAAGGTTGCTCTGCATGACTTAACCACATTAACCTATGTCAATACAAGCCCACATGCTAAAGCAAACCATTCTTCTCAGTTGAGAACAAAATCATGGACGTTTTATATTGATGTTTCAAAAACAGGGCCAATAATTAAACCAATTCATTAAAACGTTCAGTTGAATACGTTCCCCTTCTGGTCGGGAACAGTTTGAAGTGAATTAATGATATAACAAATGAATGTACGTGATCTGAATACTACTTGAAGATGGAAATTATAAACTAAAAAATTTTATTTTTATAGATGAAATCCAAGACGCATATCCAACAGCTCATATTTCGCCACCATCATGAAATCAACAAAATTTGAAATATCTTATATCAAATATTGAAATCCATCATGAGGTCGTCTCATGGTTCAAATCATCCCACAAGAATTCACAGAATGAAAATTCAAGAGGGCACCAAGAATTTTCAAACTAATGGCCAAACATCAGGTGAAGAAATTCCTGCAGAGAAAGGCACATGAACATGTCTTGATGTGGTGTAATAAATTCGGCTAAAAACAACTCCTGTTAATCATCAATTACCATAAGCATTAAAACTAGTTCTGATTCTCAACAACAGTTGGAGTGTTGGACATAACATTGATTCATGATACATGCTAAGCTAGTTTTCTTGTATACCAAGTGAAATTCATCAATGTTCACTATAACTTGCGTTAACTTCATGCCTAAATGGGCTAAATGAGCATTATCTCAGCAGAATGATTCATTGATGAATTTCGCTTGTGAACATTGATTCATGATATATGCTAAGCTAGTTTTCTTGTATCCCAAGTGAAATTCATCAATGGTCACCACCATTTTAGTGTTAACTTCATGCCTAAATGGCCTAAATGAGTATTATTACCTCAGCAGATAAGGCCCGCAGTTCTTGATCTCGAGCTGCTAACAGATGAGCAAGATCAACCTGTAGAAGAATATAGCAAATACTCATCATTTGACAGTCATTTTCATTGAATTCGTGGAAAGGAAAACCAGTCTATCATACAAAGCACATATTTCCAAAGCGATCATTTTATCCAAAGTTTGGCTGTAGAATCTCCTTTTATTGCCCTGGACCTTTCTCTATAATTGAAATATGGATTCATCAGGCTGTGGATCCATGGTCAGATGGTAAGAAGACCAAGTTGAATTGCTGAAATGATGCTTTAGGGGCTTAGAGAGGGCATTGATGACTGTGAAGGGAAGTAATGATTCTGCAAGGGTAATTCCCACAACTTGATCTAGGAAATGAAATGTGTGTGGCTATGATTACTAGTTTGGTTTAGCTGGGAAATTTTGACGTGCTCTATGAGTTCATGGGTCCTGTTCAGTACAGCTACTCAAAGAAGAGTGCTGACTAGGCATGTCTATCAAAAAGGAAGCTTCAAAAGACAAGAAAGAATTTATTCTTTAACTTTTCAAGCTCTTTAGAAAGTTAAAAATAGGACTTCTAGAAAGCTACACATTTTTAAGTTAAAAGGTCTTGCGACTTAGGAAGCACTTTAATAATGTTGTAACGAACATTGAAAATTTTGCCCACGCCTCCATGAAAGGAACTTTTTGAAATGTTCATCTAACAAAGAATCTTATAAACAAATAAATAAATTTCTTCCAAATGAGATGCCAAGAGGCATATGGATTGCTGGGAGAAAAAAGGGTTCGATCATGCAACGGTTGATGTCTTGACTATGAGGACAGAGCATTTCTCTTCTTATCTCTACCAGAGTACAAGGAAGAAGATAAATGACTTCCATTTGTATACTGCCTAAAGTCTAACCGGCGGACTGCTATAGATATGCTTTTGTTAAAGCTGATCAGGCATGCAGAAACTGAGCCATAACTGTTGTGGGAAGACAGAACGATAATAAAGAGATGATATGACATCTATTTATGAACTGCCTACTGATAAGTGAATTTTATTCACTTATATTGAGTATTATCTGAGCCTATCATTCGTTAATTCTTGAGAATTTCATGAGAAGTTTGCGTGGTTCTTGTGTGTTTATAGGACGTTAGAAAGTGAAAAAATGTGGAGCTAAACATGGAGAGAAAAGGTTAAGGAAATTCCAAGATGGAGAATGGAAAGCAATAGCTGAACATAAGGTGGAAATTTGGCCAGCAGCATATGGCGTCGCGGCGCCAGAATGTGGAGTTGTGGCTCCAATGCAGGATGTGTTGACATAGAATGGGCAGAAGAAAGTGGCGCCGTGGCGCCAGAAAGTGAGAGTCGCGGCGCTATATGTGAGACAAAAATGCAGATTTGAGGAAGCCATTTGACTTGTGCAATGAAGTTAAACCCTAATAAGAGAGAGATAAATAGATGTATGGGGATGTCCTAAGGGTCTTTTTGGCAAGGGTTAGAAGCTAGAAAACAAGGAAGAGAGACAACTACACAAATTTGGAGTGGCATCTTCTTGAAAGAGAGGGGGGCTGACAAGAAAGCAAAGAAGCAGAGAGCACTACGTGGAGAAGCTTACTCTTTGATCTTCTTTTGTTCTTTTTCAGTCATTCTCTTTTCTTAATCATGTTTAGGACAATGTGTATGGTTTCCTTTGATTATATTATGAGCTAAACACATTAATCTAGGGTAACGATATAGCCGGATCATGATCATTTGGTTTTACTATGTTTAATGCAATTCTTTGTTTGTTCATTGTCTATATAAAGTGTTTTATCCGATTTTAGTGCATGTGAAAGAATGCCGGCCCTTTCAACATGAATTGCGATTTGATTTTAGGTTGAGAAGCGATAATCAAGTTAGACCACGATTAATCACCATAAGATTGTCATGATGATAGAGATATACATGAAGCTTATGTAACATTATGAGTTTCTTGATCTTAATGCATCTTGATTAGTTTGTGATTTTCACAGAAATGTAGGAAATTAACTAATTGGGATAAGTTGTTATGACTTGAGAAAGGATAATGATTAATCAAGAGAAACTCGTTATCAACATAAGAAAAAACATTGATTGTTTAATACTAATGAAACTAAATAGGATTAATCCGGTGAATTTGGAAACCCTTAGATATTTTAATCACCGTCTCTTTTATCTGTCCAAAATCTACATCATCTCTATTAGTTTAGATTTCTTCTCTTTACACTTTCTTACCACATTTCAATCTTTCAAACAAAATTCAAAGTTAAGAGTAATTGGTAGTTGGCATTTATACATCCTCGGGGGAACGATCTCTTATTCACAGTTTATTACTTGTTGGCAACACGCGCACTTGTGTTTGGAAAATCCACGACACCTACTAATTGACATAGTGCTGTTGGGGGAGGTCCCATTTGTATACCACCTGGATCCTAATTGGAGGGGTAAAATAAGGCTCAGAGACACCCTTTTAAGCTAATGAGCATTGTCGATGGCGACAGTGCCACTAATCCCAAGACGGCCTACCTGGCCAGAGCAGATGAAATTGTGATGTAAGTCCCCAGTATTCTGCCAATACTGGGGAAAAGCAGATGATTGTGTGCACTTTAATCATCCATGAGATGAAATAGCACTGGAAGTGTGTTGCTGATTAGGAGGTGCTTGTCACATTGCTGAAACCCCCAGCTATATACAGAAGTGACCTTGACTGTCACAGCATGGTCTTCACATGCTTTGCATTGTATTGACAAAAGAACCTGAGGTTGGCGGCTTACCCAAATGCAGGCTTCAAGTTTGACAATTTACCCAAAAGCCAAGTTAAGCTTGGATAATAAGAGAGATTCCCATTTTATATACCATTGGGAACTGACAATGGTTTCTGCATGCTTCCATTTTATATGCCATTGGGAGTTGACAATAAAATGTAGGATATAATTGCTTGTTGAAGATTCTCGTCAGAAGCTGGCAAGATGGTAAAGGATAAATGTCCCATCTCTATCAGTTCTGCAAATCTAACTGTCCTGCAATGTGATCTATGTAGAAGATTAATAGACAAAGGTGCAGCATGCTTCCATTAAAGGAAGGTTAAGAGTAACACTTTAATCCCAATTTTATTATTTGATAAGCAACATGGTTATGCCTTTCCACGTGGGGCTAATGCTGGTACAATGCATGAAATAATGCATGTCAATAAGATGCAATTAGCCAAAAATATCACGTGTTGCCATCAACGATAAAAAGATAGGAAATAAGGACATAATCTGCCTATAAATAATGAATATCTGATAGTGATCATCTAATCCACTGGTCAATCCAACCAAATATAGAATGTTCTCATCATAGGTAAACTATAGCTTAACTGGTCAGCATGATTGCAAACATGGTGTCATCATTATGTTTAACCAATTTAGTCAATATGGCCAATATGACCAAAGATGTAGGAATACAATAATGACTACTTAGCACTTCCATGGCAAAAGATGGGGCTAGTGCTGGTATAATACTACAATGCATGAAATAATGCATGCAAATAATGATGTAATTGGCCAAAAATATCATGTGTTTCTGATAGGTAAATTTCATTCACTTATATCATGAATGTTCAAACTTAATTAATTGTGAATCCTTGATAAATTTAGATAAATTTAACATGAATTTATTGATTCCTCTAGGTGGATTGAAGATGGGAAAAGAAGAGAAAAACTAAAGAAAGATGATGCTCAAAGTTGGAAAGAAAGAAAACTTGCAAAAGATCAACAAAGGTAGCAATTTGGTGGACAACAACATCTTGCCGCAACAAGCCATCTCCTTGCCGAGGTAAAGCACAATCTACATAAATGGTGTTCGAGTCAACAACATCTTGCCGCGGCAAGGCATTCTTTTGCCTCGGCAAGGATCCTGAACTCTTCAAATCTTCATGTACCAGAGAGTCCCTACCACGGCAAGGTACTAGAGATAGAAATCCTGAATTTCTGGATCTTGTTTGACTAGTGCAAATGCTCAATCCTAATGGAGGGGGATATAAGAATGAAGTGAGACCACGTTTTTGAGGGCTCTTTGGCAAGGTTTGGAGGCAGAGAAACAAGTTGGAGAGGCAACTACACAAGATTGAAAGTGAAATTTTATTGCAAAAGGGAGAAAATGACCTGCATTGTATTGAGTTTTGTGAAGGGAATTATTTCCTTTTTCATTATGCACTAAATCTTTCTTTCTAGGATGAAGATGTAACCCTCTCTAATATATTTTGTTATTTGGGAATGTTGACTCTTTAATGCAAATCGGTTGTTTTCATTCATTGAGTTATTTGCTTTCATTTGGTTTGATATATTGCTTGATCACCAATATTACGAATCACATTGATTATCTAGCATGGTTAATGCACACACCATATGCAAAAGCATGAGTACCATTGAATAAAAAGAATAGGTGATTATGGTACACACCTTATGTTAAACCATCCTATTTGATTCATGCATTCTTAAGCTTAATGGGTTTTCACCTCAATTATGCTACACGCCATGGGTAATTAGAATGAGTAAAAATACTTAATTTAAACTTGCACACCTCACGGTAATAATCTCATATTAGATACAACGAATCCAAGTTATGCATTGAATCCAACGTCCCAATAGCAAAGAGTATCATTGAATGGTGAAATTGGATCCCTAAACCCTTGCACTTTGTTGATCTCACCTACATTACCCATAGCTATTTGATTTCTGTAAGTTTATTCAAGTTATCATCCATACTTGCTTAGATTAAATCGCATTCCTTTAAAATAGTGACACATAAGTAACTAAAGTTAATTGAATCGGTTTGAACATTCCCTGTGGAATTGGCCTTTGCATTGCACACTATACTGGTATACGTTCGTGCAATTGCAAAGATTTATAATTTGAACCATCGATTTCCATTGTAAAAAGATAGGAAATGAGAGCATAATCCAACTATAGATAATGAACATCTTATCATGATGTATCTAATCCATTAGTCAATGCAATTAAATATAACACATCCACATCATAGAAGAACTATAGCATAGCTAGTCAGCATGATTGCGAGTATGGCGTCATCATGATGTTTAACGTTAACCAACTTAGTCTATATGGCCAATATGACCAAGGATGTAGTAATACACTCATGACCACTTAGCAATCCCATTTGAACAATCATTTGTGACCAAGGATAATGCAGCATAGATCAATATGGCTGCCACGCCGCCAACTTCGGTCAATGAAGGAGCAGCATGAATCATCTGAATCTAAGGTTTCTGATGCAAAGGATCCATGTTCATGGCAACCATAGAGCGTACTTCCCAAGACTCGATGGTTATAACTTTCTAATATTCCTTAGGTTGGAAGAAAAAGAAAAATAGTGTTGGTTTCACGAGAAACATGGTCATCATGGAGGTGGGTGCTCACCTAGGGGAGAAGACTTCCAAGAAAATGGTGGTGGAGATCCTTGGTCAGATATGTAAAGAGGGAAGGAGAGGAGAAGGAATTTTACTAAATGGAAGGGACAAAAGAGCAGGAGCTTGTAGATAAAAAGAAAGGGCAACAAGGAGAGGCAAGAGGGAGAGGATAGCTTCTCACTTGTGTTGAATGGGAGGGTCCCCCATTGGTATTTACAGGGGTGGATATGGACGCAAGTCAACTCTGCACGTTGACTCGCAAGTCACTCTTCAAGAATCAGCTATGTTGGGCCCCCTGTTGATGAATTTGATCTAACCATTGGGTGCATGGCATGAAAATACCGTATGAATGTTCTGGTTTCATCTAAGTGGGCGTTAGATCAGCATACTTTTGTGCAATGAATTGGAAGCTGTTTGCTTCTTTTCAGGGCATTTTTCTTGTCATCAGATGGTTAGATTGAGACACAACCTTGCAGGGACCTTGATGGAATCAGTTCTAGTGCCACCTCAGTGGACCCCACATCATCAAGTTTTATTTATTTATTTATTCATGGTGTGGTACACATTGTGCATCTTGGGTCATTTTCTCATCAATGGATGGCCGAATTGAGATGAAATGTTTTTAGAACCTTGAGGCACAATAAGAAATATAGTCATTGAAATTTAATGAAAGAACATCTCAAGCTTCAATGACAATTAATAGATGTTAAAATAGGTCTTAAAAGCCCTTGTCTATTCACATCCTTTATGGGTGCTCAAGTTTCTAGAGGATTGAGAGTTATTACAAGTGAAAAGCTTCAAGGGCCCTGCAGTCCATAGGCTAGGTCTGCTTCAAAAACATGTAGCCAATTGAGGACTCCATGCATCTATATGCAACCTTGAAACATTCTAAATACATTTCCAATATAGTACTCCCTTACACTTGTAGAATTTGCAGCACTTTGTCAATCTCATGGTGTTGTCCCTAAAGGGACCTACATGGAGGGCACCCTCCACACCTTTAGTGGAACCAGAGGAAACTATCATACATGGCTACACCTATAGTAACACTTGAGTCACCAAAGCAGTGCCTCTCTCTAGTAGAACCCAAAAAAACTATCTAATGCATCCACGTGCAATCCACACAACCGCACTTGAGCCACCAAAGCATTGCCTCTCAATGCTTTTAAGCTACTTTGACAGTGCCTCTCATTGTCTAGGTTTCATATAAGCAAAGGCCCCCTAGGTTGGCTCTAATACCAAATATCGCATAAGCTAGAACCACTCCACAAATGACTAGCCAATTTAGGACTTCCTATAACTGTATATAGTATATAAAAAAGAAACTTTCCTAATAGCTTACGAATGTGAGACTTCATTGTACTCATGCAAATTGTGACACTCAGGCATGCCCATGTACTTAGGTGCCAAGAAGATATACTAGGCACATGCCCAAAATGAATTCATGACAAAATGTCAAACAAAGGCACAACTCAAAAAATGACTAACTGTAGCAATGAAATATCCTTAAGGGGTATTTGGACAGAGATGAAAAGTTTCTTTGGAAAGAAGCAAGAAATGATGTCAATGCTTTAGAAGGCGATCACAATCATAGAGTGAATAAAGACAAAATAGAAAGGCTTTTGATGGGAAAGATGAGTAATGATAGGAAA
The DNA here is from genome assembly GCA_036873735.1 of Pouteria campechiana. NCBI lineage: Eukaryota > Viridiplantae > Streptophyta > Magnoliopsida > Ericales > Sapotaceae > Pouteria > Pouteria campechiana. Next base: position 10,644 of record JAYJMB010037035.1, on the reverse strand, counting down.
AAGTAAAGTTGTTAGGAAAAGCATGTCATGTAAAGAGAGGAAAATTTGGTTTCCCTGGAAATTCGAATTTATCTCAATCCAAACACCACCTTATCTATGCTTGTCATGTGTAATATCATACTAGAATTTATGATGATATAATCTTATAGAAGGTATCAAGAAGCTATGACAATTAAGATCACAGGTAGAAAGAGAGACAAAGTAAAACATATCAACCACAGCCTGATGACATATGTTGGCTTCTCCATGTAAGTGGGTTTGCTAAGAGAGGAATCTGAACAATGATGCAGTGGTCATTACCTGGGGTGTGCTTCCATCATCAGCCTGCTCATATTTACTCAAGCATTCTTGTAATCGGAGAATCTGCACAAAGAAGCACCTTATGGAATTAATGAATGAGTTGTAGCACCAACTAGGTCTAATTATGCTAGCAAATAAATATATTAAGAGTGGTGATCAAAAGTGTTCCTTAAAAAAGACAAGATCAATAAGAGATGGAAAGTTAGTTTCAAAACAAATTAAGCCAAAGGCATAGGGGTAGGAATCAAAATTTTAAATGATGAAGGCTTGCTATGAGAAGATACACAACACCTATGTTTTGCAATGCATAAAAGGCCATAACCTAGTGCAAGCCCCACATGCACAAGGTCTACAGAAAGGAAAGGTTGCAGTCAGTTTGACCTTTTGACATGAAAGCACAGTTCCAGGCTAACAACTTGAGGTTTCAACCAATGCACTAAGCATCAGCCTGTCTATTTTGCAAGGCTATGATATTAATATTTAAATATTATTTAGTTTGATTAGCAAGGTTTCCAATTGCAAGATTGAAAATAGAATGCCGATTAATCTGGCATGCCTATAAAAACAATTTGATTCATGATAGCAAGATTAACCATTGCAGCTGTTTTAGTTCTTAGAATTCTTACAGGAAGAATCTCCAGCTGCTATTCATTTTTTTTGAGAAACCATATGATAGGATTCCTAAAGAGTTTAGAGTTGGACATGGAAAAGAAACGAACCAAGAGTACATATCTTGACATCATTAGGATTATGCATGAGGATACAACTATATGTGTGGGGTTTATAGGTGGAGAAACAAGCAAGCTCCCAATCACGCTGAGCTTACCACGGGCTAGCATTCACATGATTAGTCGACATGACATTTATAAGATATATCCAAGCTGCATGTTGTGGAACAGGATGGAGTTTTGACAAATGAAATAACTCAGGGTAAAACACAAAACTAAGTGAATAGATAGATGTGCTAGTTTCTTAGAATTAGAACTTCAACCAACTATAAGCAATGTAACTTACAACATAGCTAGAAATGATGGGTCAATTTGCTTTCAAGTATAATAACTAGAAATAATGGGTCAATTGAGATATTTGATTAGGAAATGCCTCCTTTGTGCAAAGAATTCAAGCTAATTGGAAAAGGTGGAGGTGAAAAGAGGGAGAATTGTGTGTGCATGCAAGCATGCCTATAAGATCAAACTTAAGGGGCAAGTCTATAAAATAGTTGTTAGACCAAGATATGCATCACAAGGTAGATTTCATGCCATCGATGTGTCCATATGGTGAGCATAGCTAAAATAAGAATGTTAAGGCAAGAATAAAACAGAATTAGAAAACAAAGCAGGATAGCATTAATAGGTAACAAGATGAGGAAAAGTAGACTTAGGAGAGAATTAAACCAATTAAAGGCAGGTTTTTCAAAGTTTAAGGCTCTATAAAGGGCAGATATTTGAGTAAGCCTTAGGCTATTGGACAACTAACAAACTAAAAAAGAAGAAGAAGCTGAACAACAACAATAAGGGCAAGGAAAGGACCAAAAGCTCATGGTCTACAATGAGTTATGGTCTAGGATTGAATGGTATAACAGAATTCATGAGGTTGCCAATTAGTCAGAAGAAATATTTAGATAATTGATGATAAAGATAAGTGAGAGCTGAGAAGTGAACTTGTAGACATAGATGGCACTCCAAGGCATGATTTAGAAAGGACAACTATTAAACAACCTGATAAATGGACCTTTTGCCCACAGAACAACAACAGAAAGTCAACAAGATGAATGGAATAGATTCCACATTTTCAACAAGTGGGGCAAACTATGTATATCTAGGGAACTCAAGATGCATGAGTGAAGTGATGGCAAACTAAAATACTGGCATTATTTTTTAAATTTCCACATGTGCACAATAGAGAAAGGGAAAAAGGTGGCATTTTCACTGATGAATGTTAACATTCAAGCCCAATGATGATTCTGGCCATGAAGAAGTAATCATTGCTTTCCTGACACTTAACTTCAGGACATCCGGTCTCCTCACTTATATATTCTAACTTTTCCTTTTCAGCCCTAAAACTATGCCCACTAAAAGGATCTTGTGTCTTAAAAATTAATTGCACCCACATCAAAACCTAACAGCTTGTGGATACAATTTTTTCACCAGATCTAGGATATAAGTAGACAGCAGCATATGCCAATCTGAAGAATACACAGAATAGCCACACCCAACTATTAGAACCTTAAAATTAACCAATGCAACAATAATGGCTAGAGCATTCATCCTAAGGACAAATGATGCAGGATCATGAGCTGCAGGAGTGAAGTACTTCAACAATACCTCCTCACTCAAATAATGAAGGTTTTCACGTTGATATTGCAACAATGCCATTTGCTGATCAGAAAGACGGCCACCATCATGATACCTGGCAAACCAAACACTCCATTCAGTAGGGCCCACGGTGTGAAACATGTGATCAAGGCAATTTTAAAGAACAACAAGGCTCTATGTTGTCGCAGTCATGACATAAAGCAGCATTTATTTTTCATGTCACGTCAATGTCATCACCAAACTGTATTAATGGCTAGCATCAATAAAAAAATCATCTTCAGTGAATTTGAAAGTGCTAAAAGACAGAAATTTCATTTGCAATAATACCACATTAAACTAATTCCCCTGCTGTAATTGAACTCTGAAGAACACATGAACGATAAGAAAATTCCAGAGACAACAATAATAATTTCAAGCCGGTTGTTGTTAGGCCAACTCCAGGATTTCCTATGCCTGTATATAAAAGCAGGTCTTTCTCTGTGCATGTCCAAAGAGAGATTCAGCCCATGCCTGAACAATTGTAAATTTCTAATCCAGATGTTAGGGAGATTCACGAAAAGGACACAACCACACCTCTTTGTGGGATCCATGCTGCAATGTTCTTGAGACGTGGTAGTGGCCCCAAGTTAATTCCAATAACAACTGTCATAAAAGCTGATTATACCTTACAACCATGTATTAGAATCATTACTAGCGCATGCCTGATGTGGGATTCACTACATGTCTGCACAATTGCGGTGCTAATCTATATCCGCCTTACTCCAAAATTATTTTAACTTCATCATAATTATAATTTTGGAATCATGGGATAATTACGACAAAACAAATACCAATTAGAGTAACACAAAATAGAGGACAAAAACTTGTTGTGAATGTTATTGTAGTTTGACAAATAAACATATTTCTTTAGGGGTTGAATGCATAGTTGTTAAAGGCACAAAGCGCACTAAGGCGCAAAGGGATTCTGGAACCTAAGCGCAAGGTGCACAAGCGAGGTGTGAGCCCGAGTGAAGCAAGGCGCATGTTGCATAAAAATTATAAAAATATTTATAATACTTTACATATGTAAAAATTAAATTTAAAGGATTAACATCACTAAAAAAGGAAAAAAAGTATATAAAAAAATTGCATTAAATGCATTAAAAAAGATGGTGCATTAACCATATTCACTTTATAGTTGACATCATTTTCTATGTTGCTAACATAAATTTCCAGATTGGAAAGGAAAGGAAAATTCAATTTTCCATATTATGATGTAACAAATACCTATATCATAACAACCCTAATTTTTTTTCCATGCACCTTCCCGGAACTTGCAATGTGAGGCAGCTCTATGCGCTGATTGACTCTTTTTCTTCTTACCTATATTTCCAATCATTATCTCATATCTATTTTAACCATATTCACTTTATACCCAACATCATATCTATGTTACTAACATGATTTTCTGCATTGGAAAAGAAAGGAATATTCGAATTTCCATATCATGAATTCATGATTTGACATTTACCTGCTATAACAATCTTATTTTGTCCATTATTACTTATATTTTCAAACATTATCCTATATCTATTTAACCACATTTACTTTATAATTGGCATCATTTTCTATATTGTTAACATGATTTTCTTTCCATTTCCCTTCCTTTCCATCCACCCAATCAGGTACTGGCAAACTATCTACAAAACCCTTTTGTCCATTCGAACAAGGAAAAACTAAAATTGCTTAGCAGAAGTTTGATGACAGACTTTTTGTGCCTCATGACAACCTTCCATGTTCCAATCTGAAACCAGCTGGCATGATTTTCATATCGTAGGCATGTGACCAAGGAGGTAACAAATGCACCAATTCAACCAAGCAAGTTGGTCAAAGTTGCTGGCTTCAAAAGGTGAAGGCAAAGTTGAAGTAGATGGAAGTAGCAAGAAATTATTTGATAACATAATCGGATGCAGTACTTGATAATTGTATGTTAACTAAGTTATTATTCATTATAGTATAATGGCAGAACTAGCTTCATCAGTTGACCTCAATTAGCTAGGGTAAGACTTTGATGACAAGAAGCGAAAAATGCTAAGGTAAGACATTGATGACAATAAGCGAAAAACGCTAAGGTAAGACATTGATGACAATAAGCAAAAAATTGACAAATTGACTAGTTGGCTAAATGCTAGCAGCAGTATTCAGAACTTTCTACAGTAGATTTGGTGTGAAACCCAGAAATGATTCATTTAGCAATGTAAACTAAAAATTATCCCATGTTGAGTTGTCAGGATTCATGGAGAAAATTGTAGCATAACTATGAAACTGAAAACTAATGATGACCCACAGTGAATATCTGCCATATAATAGTCCAAAGTTTACTTAAGCAATATGTATTCAACAAATATTATGTCAGAGTTGACTATGGATCCATTAAAAACAGCCAGTGTTTAGAATCAGCCAGTTTGGAAATGATATAAACTAGCCTTCAATACATCATAGTTTAGACTAGAGAATGAAAACAAGTTTACCTCAGTTCTTCCAAAGAACTTGAAGGCTGTAATGCGGAATACAATGACTTCAGGACATCAGGTCGGCAATCCAATGAATTGAACTGATACACAGACCCTGCAAGAGCAAAGATACAAGAGCTAGATTCATTTGAAGCAGCACTGTAAAGATATGGTCCATAATATAGTAGAAATGTGTATCAGGATTCATGTAGCTAACCCCAGTGAATATGAACAAGGCACTGAAGATGGTGACGGTGAAAAGTTATAAATATCATGCTTCATTCTGCATGATACTACCACTACACACTACAGGTGCACGAATACCACACTAGAGACTGAACTCAATTCAAACACCTTTGCATGATAAATTTTACTTCTAACTCCTGTATCACCTCAAGAACAAAACACCACACAATACTTGTATTGTATCTGAGGGAAATTTTGGATATATAAATTGCATTCATGTTAAAGTTTTAACTAAACGGTTTCTAATTATGGAGGAAGAAATCAAGGTAGCATTTTTCTTTTGTTAATTCAGAAATGTCCCTTTACATTTCTGAGTGTGTAAAGGTAATAATGTGGACGGTATAATTCAGTCTTTTGCATCCAATTAGAAGAGGATATGGAAAAGAGATGCTTGAATGCAAATGTAATCACCAAATTATTGGGTTGCATTTATTTTAAAGAGTAAACTAATCTTCTTCATGACAAAAGAATTAGACAACTTCATTCTTAGAGATATATATATATATATATATATATAGCGAGAGATAGAGAGAGAGAGAGAGAATTTTTATTACATAAAGGTTCCCAGTTCCTAGCAAGCAATATTGCAAGGCTGATATATAAATACACATAAAAAGAGAAACATAGGATGTGATGTGAAATGCCCTAGTGCTTTATTAGATTTGCCATTCAGAGCTAGAAATCAAACTCCAGGCAAATTTATGACTCAAATGGGACTGCATTAAGGATAAAAATGTTACAGTTGAGAGGGAAACAGAAACCACTGAATTTACCTGAGCCTACCTAAAACATGTATTGGCCAAGTTCTTGACCAGGACATATCATAGAATGAAGTTTATAATGGTTGGATCTTGTTTTTGATACATGCAATGGTAGGTCATATACAGAATTGTTGGTCAGTGTTTCCTTCTAAATTCTTCATTTGTGTGGCCAACCGGAAACTACAAATAAGCTTTTTGTCGTCAAACTACAATCAAGATCACATCAATTTTTTGGAGTGAGCTTAACAAACAAATAAAGTCGAGGCACATGGGAGAGGAAAAATATTTTTCTCGACTATAAATTCCATGTAAAGTTGCTGGGAGGGCATGGCATTCTCTAAATTTCATATAGAATTGCCAGAAAGGCATGGAACTCCAATAGTCCATAAGACCACTGAGATTTGTAGCTCACCAATGTACAAGCTCATAAAAGATCCAGCACATATGACTTCAACAAACATGATTATCCTGCAGATTCATTGTATACGACATGAATGTCAGCTAGTAGTATGGAAATATAATTAATAAATTTCAATTAATTAAGATAAATTGAAAACCATGACTACTCTTTCACATTCTACAATACTACTAGGTCGAACCATGTTCTCTTCCGAATTTAACAACAGAAAAGAAGGGCCCTATCATGTTTGCAGAAGAAGAATCATAAAAACCGCTAACAAGACAGGCCTGGAGATAGATTGATTACTGAAAACATTCCTCTAGCTAAGCCACTCCTTGCAAGTTCTGTTACTAGAAGCCAAAAAAAAGGCATCAAAGTTCACACTCAATTCTCAAAGGTATTTTCTGCCTAATCGAATTCAAGATGATGCAAGCCAGCTCAATCTTGACACCCAACATAGTTAGAAAACTATAGATTTTCCTATGTAGAACATCCATATTTAGGAATTAGAATGAACCCTACATAGGGAATAACATGATGGACAATGGATACAAATAGAAGATACCATGTGATTAATAACAAAATTTTCATAAAAACCACTTTTGAAGTAATATTTTCCCAAACATGTTTATAATTAGCAGTCAGCAACTTCTATCGGCACTTAGCAAATATGCATTAATAAATAAGCATCATCAACATTTTATTAGCATTCCTAAACAGGCTCTTCACAAAATTAAGCAAAAGGTACTGCATATTGCTCGCAAATGACAATGATATAATTACTCATAACAGTTAAGCACTCCGGATACCATCACAAGAAATCTGCTAAAAGCCAACTGGTGTTGTTCTCATTCCCCTTACCCTTATTCTCATAGGAAGTGAGAAAGGTGGGGGAGTCTAAAACCCATAGCTTACCTCAGTAATGTTGAGATGGAAAGAAAATTGATATGCAGTTGCCAAACCATGACAAGGAGCATCGCGGCTGTTGCTAAAAAAGCCAAAGAAAGCCAAGCTGTATCTTAAAATATCAATGAGAAAAAAAGATAAACAGAGTTTAAAATAAATAAGCAACAACATTCATAAGGCAGCTTGGATATAAACTTGGACACAGTAAAAGACCCACGCAGATCAACTTGCTACAAAAATGCCATGACATTAAAATGATAAAAAAGGCCTCTGAATGGATGGAATGCATGTTTTCTGAATATGAGGGGAACACATCCATCCATGTTTTATGAATACAAAGTAAACATGAGAGATATAACCATGAATGAAATGGGCAGCAGCACATAACCAATCAGAAATATGAAATAAATGCATGTCCCAAGTTGGCAATCTAGGAGCATCTATGCATGTTCACAGCCACATTAATGAATGATTGGGTAAGCCACTAATGAGTTGTCTACATGCACATTGCAATAGAAAAGGAAGAATGTGTAAGAACCTAAGGCAGTGTTTTATAACAATGAAATTCCTTTTCCTAATTTACCCACCCCCTTTTAACTGCTGTGACATTTACCTATCTCATCAATTCTACGTTTTTTATTATTACCCATATTTTCAATCATTAATCAATATCTTTTCATTGAAAAAGCCTATCTATATTATCCTTGGTTAATTTATTTCCAATCATCGAACCTTATCCCATCGCATCATTTCCTCCTTTTTCCTCTACTATTGCAGATTCCACTTTTTCCTCTTCTCCATGTCTTTTCCCAATTCCCTTGAGAGAGTTTGGCCTATCCGAGATGGCACTCCTGTTGCAGCACTAAAAGGTACCTCGATTTCTGGAATTGATGCCTGGTTTCCTTGTTCTTCACATTCTTTACATTGAGCTCATGACTTCAATCCTAACTCTACTTACAACAATTCCCTAATTATAAACCTGGTTACTACTCAATAACTACTAACAATCCCAGCTAACTGACCAACTCAGTCTAACAGATACCCAACTACATGTGCTACTCTGGAATACACTGATGCTCTACCCTTTCCTTTCCCTCTCTCAACAGTCATTCTTCTTACTCCCATCATGTCCTTTGTGTTATTTATGGTTGCCAATTCTCCTATTTCCCCTTAATCCGCATGAAGGACCCTTATCACCAATTTACCTAGTTCATTCACAACCTTCTGAAATACCCAAGAATGGATGCAAATAACAAACATCCTAATAAAACTAGGATTTTAAATTTATGAAGAAAATAAGGAAATAACTTAAATCCGACTATTGCATAAAAACAAATGTAAGCATACATCACAGAGCCTCTTCGGAAAGATGTATGAGATAGTTGTTTTTTCCTTGGTAATGCATCACATGACTTAAAACTTAGTTTTTTTTTTTTTTTCTTGGTGATGCATCACATGACTTAAAACTTACACTTGAACCAAAATCTTTAATTTAGGCACTCTGGTGCCAACCACTAAAGCATCTAATTATCACATTAAAGCTTACACCTGAACCAAAAATTTTGAATTCAGGCACTCTGGCATCAACCACTAGAGCATCTAAGCAGTACATCAATAATTGAATAGAAATAGAATTCCATATGCACCGTTCAGGTGAAACAAACATAAACTACTTCTGATGAACCATGACAGTACTAAATAAACATGTGCACCTACAATTCTTCTCAGGACAAAATTCATGCAACCATTTGGATATAACAAATCAACATGGTTTTAAGAGAAGAGGGAGGGGGGGGGAAGACTCAAAATTACAATATACGCACCATAAGCTGTAGTTGCAAAAGGTAAACGTACAATGTGCTTCATTTTCTGGCTAAACATATAATAACCCTACAAAAAAATTCACACAAAATTCATGTTTTATAAGGTGAGACCAACAAATGTACAGTAAAAAAATAATTTAATTTGAAACTCCAGTAAGCATCTGAAAAACATCCCTAGCTTTAATCATTCAAATTTTGTGAAAGACAATAAAAAAAAAAATAAATCAATAAAGCATCAGACGGATGTGGAGCAAAATAGAAGAAACCATGGGTGTGTTAGATTGATGGCAGAAGGGATGTAAAAGCTCGAGGAATGTAAAAGCGTGCAGAAGCCATATTTTTACCCTCCCATCTATATGATGTGACATTTACCTACACCTAACTATCTATAACAACAATGTTCTTTCCAGGTCATTACCTATATTTTAGCTTATCTCTTATCATGCTAACATCATCATCTCCCATTTGCGCCTCATTTACGGGTTTCACTTTTTACTCCCCTTTTACATCCCTTTTACATCTCTTTTACATCAAACCAAACAGAGCAAAGAAGAACAGGTAGAAAGGGTTGCATAAAATTTCTCTCTAGTTTTAAGGTCCTATGCAAGAATATATTGTCATATTTGCCATCTTCACCTTATCCCACCTTTCATTTAATTATTTTTTCTGATGGATAGTAGGACAAAGGATTCAACTGGAGAATGGCTAAAACAAAGAAAAAAGCCTTCCAATAAAAACAAGCTCCACAGGATACCATCGTATGGAACAACGTAGCAAGTATACAGAACACAGCATTCAGGTGTTTTAGACCTTTCAAGAAATGTGTTACCTACTACGTTTGTTTTTTAAATAGCAGACATTTTTCTCATGTTCTGTATGAGAAACATATAAAATACACATGCCCAACTTATTCATACAATAATTGACTAAAAAAAGAGATTTTCATTCTCTTAAGTATATCATCGCGCATCAAATTATCAAGACCGGCACTAAATCTGTGATCCATATTGCACTAAAATAAATTGTAATTTTCCCAAAATCCCCTAAACTGCGCACATCATATTCATAAGCCCAGTTAGGCCCATCAAATGTGAAACACCCTATTGCAAAATCCCAAAATTTCATTGCTTTGAGAAACCAAAATTGTCTTTCATTGGCAATTATCTATTGAATTGAGAACATGGAAAATTGTCCTTAATCAAGCATCTACTACTGCCAAAAGGACAAATAAGAATCAATTTTGTTCATAATATATCTTAACTAAAGAGGGTGGACCTTGACACAACAATAGAAGTTGTTGCCTTTGAAACCAATGATCAAAGGTTCAAGTCACAGGAAAAACAAGCGTAAGGCTATATGCATGCATGACCCCTGCCGGGGGGGGGGGGGGCGGGGGGGGGG
>JAYJMB010037024.1:0-33793 GCA_036873735.1 Pouteria campechiana | reverse complement strand
TTTGGTTGAGTAAGCAGTACCGACTATAGTAATTTCTTGTAGCATATTGATTATTTGTTTCTCAGTCTTACTGTCTATGTTCTATTCATAGATGGTATTGCCATTATATTAAGATTGAGTGAATTGGTTCCTTTCTTCATATAGAAGATCAGGAGCCGTAAATTTTGGGTAATATGGTTTTAGTCCATATTTTGGTTGAGATTGGTGTTTAAAAGATAATTTGTTTATCTTATTAGATTGTTTAGATGACATCGTAGATGTAGATTCATCAGAGGAAGATTTACGTTGTTGTGCAAGTACGTGAATACTCTGGCTTTGTTTAAGCGGAGCGGCAGGAGTAATACTACCTTCTCCAGGTTGCTGTCCAATTCTTGAGGATTGACTTTCAATCCATTGTTTGATTTCTTCTTCCTTTTGTTGTAGTTTTTTCTTGATATTTTTTGCAATATCATGAGGTTTAAAGATTGGTTTATCATTTTGTTTTGTAGTTTTTTCTTTTTTAAGTTTTGTTTTTTGGTTATTATTTAGATGATCTGTGATTGTTGTTAATGTTTTATTTGTATAGTTGATTTGTTCATGTATTTTTCTGACGTCTTCTCCATTAAGAGGGATTGTAATGTCTTGGCGATGCTTGTAAGGAGCATCAACCACTATTTTGTGCTTTACTTTTATGTCTATTTTTTCCTCTAGAGGGAACTTAGATTGTTTGATAATTCTATCTCCAAATTTCCAAATAGGTTTTCAAGTTGGATTACGAAAATTTTTAAACCATTCAAAAAAATATATCTGTCTTCGATTATGGTTCATCCATTTGAAATATTGATATTTGATTTGCTGTATTTCTGTTTCTTTGTACAAATCAAAGTAGATTTTTCGTTTTCTTTTATTATGCTCGGCATAAAATTCTTGATTTACTAGTTCTTTGTTGATTGTAAACCTTTTATTAAGTTTATTGTTCGTGATTACATTTAATGAATATTCCATTTGGGAAGATGTTGGAGACATTTTGAGAATGGTCGTCTGATCTCTTAGAGTTGTGAAGCCCTTCATTTGAGACATGGATTTGTCTAGGATCAGCAAATTGATTCTCATAATATGATTGTGTGGATGTTCCTTCGATCTTAATCCCTTTTAATTTTTGTGGTTTGTATTCTGGGATTTCTGAACTTTTAAAACTCCTAAAGGATCTTTCAGATGATTCAGTGATTATAGGATTAGAGATTGAGTTTCTTTGAGGGCTGATCTCAATATCTCCCTCTTGGTGTTGGATGATTATTTCCATTCGGGAATTTTTAATAAGTTCTGGGGTGGTAACAGCAGTTAGCTTCTAGAAGGCTGGAAGAGTAACTTCTGACATTTTGATTGTTTTTGGTATTCTTATTTTAGATTTGGTTGGATCTATGTGGAAGACTATGGTTTCTCCTGGTTTAGATTGATGTAGTGCTCTAGAATCTAAAATTGTAGTCATTGCTTTATAGTAAATTCTATAAACCAATGCGACAGGTATAGATCCTGGTTTTATATTACAATTATATAACATGAAATTTAATGTTAATGCATCTAATGCGTTTGGATCATTAGCTGCGATTGTAAAGTTTGAGAAACAGTCAAAGTAAACTGGACCATAATGTAGACCTGCTTCAAGAATGCCATGAAGCGAGTCCTCAAAGTCTCTATATCTAGCATCACGTAGACACTGAAGGGTAGAGATATTTAGATCTTCTCTGATTAGGGGTTTTACTGCTATCTGTACTAGTCCTAAGTGCAAGTAGAAATATTTTTTTCTCTGTTCACATAATAGTAATTTGGATACGAGTTGCATTGATGATTGAAGAGAAGAAAGAGGATAGTCTTTTCTTCCGTTTTAATTATATAATTTGTTTTTAATTGGAAGATTCCTTTTTTCTTCCAGATTTGATCATGAGAAATTTTTGGGATTTTCCAATCTTCAAGATCGTTTGTAAGATTGGCAAGATTGAGAGTTTTATTATTTATGGTTGAGGATGTCGATGAGGATATGGATGTATTACTTCTTAACATATGAGACATATGAATTCTATGTTCAATGACTAAATCTTTCTTAATATACTTTTGTCCGTATTACATATATGGTATCATTAAGTTATTGCAATATAACAAATAACTGAAGCAATCAAATTTAAAAGGATAATCTAATATGTTTTGTTAGTTTAAACAATAAGATCTGATCAATTCATGCATAGTCAGGAATGATTACTGTCTCTGACTAAGGAATTTTCACATTGAGGATAATTACAAGATCCAAATTCCCTATATTCTAGCCTAGGTGCCTTCCTCAGCTAAATGGCACTAATCGGTACTTTTGGTCAAATCCAGTGCCTCAATACCTCAAAATGAACTATCTGCTAAGGACATGCACTGTTCAGATATTACTATTATATATATGGAATGAACATTTTAGAAGGTTGAGATGTTTAATTGTTTAATTATTAATTATAAGGATGTGGATCCTTCTAGCAAGCAAACATGCTCTTAAATAATTTTAATTTTGTAACTAATATAAGTTTTTAATCGATATGATATTTTAGTTTCTAGCTAAATCGACAATAACAAGATTAATAGATGGATAAGATTTTGCATAGTCATCAAAGTAGGCTCAAATGGAGTGACATCATTGAATTCATTTAGGTGTTGTCGACACTATTGAATTAGCTTCCATATATGTATATATATATATATATATCGAATAAGCATTTGACATCAGATAGTTTATATTGAACATGAAGCTGTTGTCCTCCCGCACCTTTTAGGGATTCTTTAGTAGGCTCATAGTAGGCTATTGGAACTAGCTCTTCTTGAATGCAGTTTGAATCTGCACCCGTGTCTACCAAAGTAGTAGTTTTTAAATGATGAAATGATTCTGCGATTTTTAAATGGATATCAATATACTATTTTTGGACTTTTACTTGAGTGATTTTATTAAGGTAAGTATTTGGGTTTGAAGATTGTTCTTTTTTAGAGTTATTATTTTCTTCTGATTCTGATTCTGAGTTTGAATATTTTATAGGAGTGATTTGATTATTTTGTTTTAGGGAGAAAAGATCTTTTTTCATAGAAGATATTTCTTCATTTAGTTCACCATTGCATTTGAAATAATTTGTTTATCAAAAATTTATTCCAATCAAAGATTTATAAAAGGGTCATAATCATTTAAGGTAAATATCAATGTATTAAAATTGTTTAATTAATACATAAATTTTAAGGCTTTTAATTAAACATCTATTCCTTTTAAAATATTCTTTCCATGTGGATTAATGATTTTGTAATTTTTTTCATAAAATTATATAACACTCAAGTGAATGTATCTAAATGATTTTCATATTTGACATACAATTTTATATTTGTGGAACCAGTTCTATTGGATTAGATATAAGAGACATACTTTAGTGGTGTATGCACTATTGAAATACAAAATTATTTCAATCGAAGTTTCATTTTGGTGACAAAATTAAAAATCCTTTGAGAGTGAATCTCAATCTATTAAAATTGTTTAATTGTTGGAGAGACGCATATACTTTTAATTAAAAATTCAAACCTTCTGAAATGTTCATCCTACCTAAAATAATGGTTTTATATGATTTTATGACAATCTAGTGCTTGATTGAATAGATTCAAGTGAATTTTGAACATATATATATATATATATATATTTCCAAAAGGTGTGGCCGACATAGGACTTTTGTAATTATATATTTATCAATGTGGGGCCCAAACAAATTGGTGTTACCACATATATTAATTGATATAGTTAAATAACTCTCACAACTTAGTGCATACACCACTGAAGTATTCTCCCATATATATTATTAAGTATATGCATGGAAAATTTTGGTGTAACTAGTTAACACCATGCAACCTTTGAGCTTTCATGCACTATGATGTTTTAATCAAATCTAAAAGAACCATCATGCTTAGCATTATTTATTTAATCTAGATATCAAAAATCATCCCAATCAGAAAACTATGTGAGTCACAATATTTTAAAAAGTATTTCAAGCAATTTTAGGAGCCTATATTTACCATGACCCCACATAAATTTTTGATTGGGATGATTTTTTATATTTAGATTAAATAAATGACGCTAAGTGGTTGACTTGGATTTGATTGAAACATCACGGTGTATAAAAACTCAAGGGGTTTTTACCAATGTTCTTATTATTGATAATATCGATGATAATATCATTGATATTATCTTTCCATGGCCTAATTGATAAAATAATCCCAAGAAAATTGAAATTATCGTCTGATTACTGAATTAATTGATAACATTTACGATATTATCGATTTAATCGCTATAAATCAATTTATCGCAAGATATTATCGATAATATCATTTATAAGAGATGACATTATCAGTAAAAAGTGCCACTATGATGCTGTGAGCTCTGAAAACCATCCCAAACCCCCTTTTTTTTATGTGAAATCCTATTTAATGCATAAAACATCAAACTTCGAAGAGTCCATTTGAGTGTAGAAGGAAAAAAAAAACCTACATTGGAAGATCAAATCTTCATTTTCTTGTGTTAGAAGTGGATCATTGTCAATTTGAAAAATGTATGATTTTATCTTTATTTTTGGTTTCTTACACTCGAAATTGCATGTTATGCGTTTAAGCATTGTTTTACTTGAATTTAAACAACATACATTGACGAATTTAAGGATTAACATGAGGTTTTGGGAAAGAAAACGCTTTTTGGGGATTTTCCCCAAATTGTTTCATTGAACTAGATTTTTAGAATTTTGTAGTTGATAATGGAATTAAAATGATTGATCTTTGAAAAAAAAAATTTCATCACAAAATTTTAGTTTTTAATTTTTTTTTTTTAATTTTGGGGGAAAAGTCTAAATCGATATTTAGCTTCAAATGGGTCGTTATAAAGCTCCAAATCATTGAAAGAAGAAAATGATTACATGTAAATAGGTTTTGACTTTTTAATTATTAAATAAATTTTAACCAATTTTATATTAAAACAAATTAATAATTTCAATTTTTTTTTATAAGACATGCATCTAAATCTATTCATGAATATAAACAGTACTAATGCTTAATATTATATTCTTTTCTTGCAATGATTTACCTTCTATCTTTGCATATGCATTTATCATATGTATTTCTATTATTTATTTAATGGTAGCTTTTTTAGTATAATGTTTTGCTCAAATTGTATATTTATATTTATCATAATTTATTACAAAGTTTTATGAAAAATTCCTCATTTTTTATTTTTCTATTTTTTAATAAAGTTCCCAGAAAAAAATGATAATATCTCTGATAAAAACGATAATATTTTTTTTCCGAGCCACTGATAAAAATGTATTTATCGATAATAGGAACACTAGTTTTTACATGAGAAATCCCTACACAGGCACACACACACTCACTCACTCACCGCTTCTATGGAAGTAGTTCCATTGAGTACTTTCTTGAACCTCTTTATTTAGGTCCATCGTCATAATTATATGAAATCTAATTTGATCATTATATTTAGCATAATTTGTTTAGTCAGGAACCCAAAGTTCATTCAAATCAAAATTTTGAAGGGATTGCAAAAATTGAGATCATTTAATGGTAAAGGTGACTCATTAATATTGTTTGATTCTTATAGAAATTTTAAAGCTTTTAATTAAACATCTGCACTTTTTGAAGTGTTCTCCCAATCTAGGTGATTGATTCTATCAATTTTTTAAGATTCTAATACTTGAATGAATAAATCTAAGTGACTTTCACATTTTACACATGATTTTATGCTTTTTTACAAAATGTGGCCCTTATAAGATTCCAATAGAAATGATTATTGACATCATAATTAAATGACTAATCCTGAACATAATGATTTGATGGGATTTTGTATAATTATCAAGGTGGACTTAAGCTTAAATGGAGAGGTTCCATGAAAGAACCTTAATGGAATTGGTTCCATAGAAATGGAACCCTACATTTATTTATTTATGATACCCTACATTATCTTTTTAAGAAATGTACATGTGCCTAAGAGTGATTTTTGATTGGAGATTGGATTTCGTGTAAGTATCAAGGTGGGCTTAAAGCTTAAATGGAGAGGTTTCAAGAAAGCACCTTAGTGGAATTGGTTCCATAGAATTGGGACCCTACATTTATTTATTTATTTATGATATCAAACATTATCTTTGTTGGAGATGTTCACGTGCCTAAAAGTGAGTATGTAATCACTAAGATTATAGTTGGAAGGATACGTATGTATGCTATTCAACATCTAGACCTATTAAAATCTTCTTTCTATCTAGATGAATGATTGTATAAAAATTTTGTATATTTCAACATTTGAATAGTTTGATCTAATTGATTTTAATATTTTGCAACTAATTTTATTCCTTCTCCAGTGATATATAAAATGCAAACCTCTAAATAAAATGATTTTGACTATCCTAGCTAAATGGATAGTTGTATAGAGTCACACAACCAACTTGCTGTGTGTAGTTTGGAGAAATGTTAAGTAAAAACAAAAGCATCTAATTAAACAATATTTATGTGCAAAATGAAAATGGGCTAGGTATTTGGGAGCAAAATTGGTGGTGACAAACTAGCCATTATGATTGTACAGTTCACATATTCCCTCTTAGAAAATTCTCAATCACCTTGAAAAGAGCTTTTAAGATGGAAATGTAGTTAATAATGAAAAAAATAAAGAAAAAAATTAAAATCACTGAAAAGTGTCTATAGGATTAATGGTTCAAAAAAATGGAGAGATTGATAAGGATATTATATAGGAATTCAAGTTGGGCAGAAGAAATAACATTGTATTTCAGATATTTAAAATGATTTTCCAGTACTAATCAAATTAAAAGAAAAGCATTATATGATAGCTATAAGATTGGCTATGTTTTGTAGTGTTTGTTTTTGGATAATCAAACAACAATGTATCGATAAGAAGAGTATAGCTGAAATGAGGACATCGAGGTGGATAAGTAGTAAATTAGAAAGGAAAAAAAAATTAGAAATGAAGTAAATTAAGATGATGTAAAGGTAAAATCAATAGGTCAAAAATAATATATTTAGAGTTCATTGGGAAAGATATAATGATTCTTGAGAATACTAAATTACTAAAGGATATAGTTCAAGATTGATGAGAAAAATGTAACAAGATTCATGCAACTGACTCTACTAGATTGGAAACAACATATGATGATGATGCACTTATATGGCCTTGGTGTTTGTTGGCCTTGAAGGAAGTGACCATTATCCATCTTGATATATTCATTCTTTTGTTTTATGCTAAAACTTTGTTCTATATTTCATTGTATGATTTTGATACAAAATGCTCCAGCTATTCATTCAAAACTCAGAAATCCTTTTAATTTATCTTTAGTCTGGATAATGTTAATACAACCCCCATAAAATCGACTGTCTCAGCGGCTTACTTTAGTGACATTACTCTAGCAATAGCCACTCTAGCAATAGCCCTCTTCTCCCTTTGGGATGACTTTACTTGTTTACTAGTAATTTTAACCAGGCCTTTAGGTTACTTTTTTTACCTAGTAATGTTAATTTGATCTTTAAGTTGTCCTCTGCATCTACTAGCAATTTTCATCTTGCCTCTAAGTTGCCCCTTCTAAGAATCAAACCTGTGATCAAGGAATTAGTTTCCAAGCTCTGATATCATTTGATATAAAAGGCTTGTGATGTCCGTTTTAGAGTCTGAAATCCTTTTGACCTATCCTTTGTCCGGCTTTTATCATTATAGTGGAATTTTACCTCCAAAGAATTCACGCATTCTTCCAGTTGGTTAGTCTTTTTAAGAGAAATGATATGAAAATAATCTGAGTGCTCTATCACACCTCATGATAACATGCCACCTATCCGCAAATGTTGGATTCCTCACCACCTCAGCATCATCATTCATGAGCTAAATGTAGGCCAATTTTTTCATCAAATGGACACATACATTTACCGAGAAATTAAATTGTTTTCAAGGTGTCCAAAAATAAGAATTAAATGTTTTACTATCTGGGTGCAAAAAGAAACAAAGCATAAAAATTCAATGCAGCTTTGCTTCTGCTTGTGCTTGGTGAAAGATTTGTCATGCTATTGTAGATGTTTTTAATTGTATGCCTGTAGTATTTCCCTAATGTGCATAAGTCCATTTGTCTTGTTCTATCTAAACCTGTTTGTATTATGTGATGGTAATAGTTTGAGTTGCTCTGAGAGGCATAGAAAGTGGAAAGAAGAGCTTGACCAAGAGCTGGCAAGAGAACGAGGTTTGATTTATCCTTTTTGATCTAAGTGTTTGAATTGTGCTAATCCATTTTTTTTTTCATTTAATGCCAACGATTTTGGTAATCGTGTTTGTAGAGATGAAGCGCCAAACAGGAAATGGTAGGAGACTGGACAGAGCTTCGAGTAGGAAGAGAGGCCACTTATGGATCGCATCCCCAGGAAAATGAATATAAAAAATTCATATGTTCAAGTATGTATTCCATCTCATAATTGGTTTTCCTAGTTGAGTTTTTACTGTTAAGTATAGTTTCAGTGACTTGTTTTCAATGGCAATGCAGACTCCATATATCATGAAACTGGAAGTATATTCTGATGTTTTCTGCATCTCATATTTTGAGCAGGAATATTTAGTAAAATCACTATTGATGTTAGAATTTGGTCCAACAAAATGGTCTGTCATGGCTAATTGTTACATAATTTGACAAGCTGGTCTTTATTTTTGACCTTTGAAAGCTACCAAGAGATTCCCTAGCATGCTGAGGCTTGTGTTACTCTTACATTTCCATCTATTAACAAGTCATGAATGCTTAACCAGCAGAATTGGCGTGTGTCGTGCCACCTTTCTAGCTAAATGGTCTTGGATATTGGTTGGGGACTTTGTCATAAAGATCATGTTTATTGTAAGGCATTGAAATTACCTAATTGGAAGAGGTCGAAGCAAATGAAATTGAATCATGGTAATTAATTGTCCAGGGTTCAAACCTTCGTGGTGCTACTTTCAAAAAGAAAAAGATCGACCTAGTGCTGCCTATTGAGATTAATCTGAAGAATCTTTTTTCTTTTATCTTGTTGTTTATGGAAGGCGAAAATTCTCGACATCTTTGATTATACTTCAATTATGTAAATAAAGCAACTCCACAAAAACTAATATATCTGACAGGTGATATGCCATCTGAAATAAGTGCATGGTGCCACCTTTCATCTAAAATGATCTTGGATATTGGTTAGGGATATTGTCATAAAGATCATGTTTACCATGATGTATTAAAACTATCTGATTGGAAGAAATTGAAACAAAAGAAATTGAATGAGATTGTGGTTGAAAGCTTGGATATGTGTTAATCAGCATTCAATTCATGGAATTGAATTCCTAAGAACATTTCGCAGTCTCTAAGATTGTGACATTGATTTCAAATGCATAATAGATTTGATGAAATCAAGTCTTTCTATTTCCAGGACTTCCCGAGCTAACTGTATCCCTTGGAAGTTGATTAAAGGGTTTTATTCATGTGTCTCTCCTCATGCCTCCTCACCTGCTCTCCACCTACACATAAAACCTCTACAAAATTTTTCATGGGGACTATTACAAACAATGCTCAGAGGGCTAATGTGGATCTTTACGAGGAAATCTAGACTGAATTTTGTGGTTATGTTCAAAAAGCTTAAGCTGATTTTGTAGAATAATATTGGACCAAAATTTCATGGGCTTTAGATTCCAAAAAAGGGATAAACCATTATAGTTTCTATGGTGATTAGGGTTTGCTAATTTTTGAGCAATACTATTTTATGATGGGTATGGTAGAATGATATCAGCATATTAGCATAGTATTTTATCCTGTACTGCGAATATATTAGGATACATTTAATTCATTTCTACATTTGTCAAAACACAATGTCTGAATTCCATATGGAATGGAATCTAGATGGCCAAATACAATAAGAAAGAGTCAAATCTTAGGAACTTCAATTGGGTTATGATTTCATTTCTTAGGGATAATCCAAATGATGATGATGTTCCAACAATGTTCTAGTCTTGTTACTGTTACAACTATTGAACACTAGAGATATGGAGAAATATTTTGGAAAGGAGCATTTTGGAAATATTAGAAAAGGCTTTGAATTTTTGAATAGAACTTCTGAGAATATTAAGCACATGCACAATGCGAATTATGAAAATTACTTAGACCAATCTACTTAAGTATTGGAATATATACAATTATATAAAATCATTTATCTTTATTAGACAAATATTTTTGAAGGTGAAGATATTAAATTATATATTTATCAGTCCAATTATTTATTAAATAATTTAACGATTGTATATTCATTGCAGAATGATTTTAATTTTGTGATCATCTAAGATTGTTATTGATAGTGGGAGTGCCTATAAAAAAGATGGGAAAACACTGGAAGAAAGATACTCAATAATATATTAGACTTCTTGTGCTGCACATTGTATCAATCTAATACTAGAAGATATTGGTCGTTGTGCAATTGTGAAAAAAATAATAAAAAATGCATGTATGGTAACCAAGTTTATATACAATCACAGTTGGGGTTCTTTCCATGTTTCACACGACATTTGGATATGATAGAGAAATTATTCGTTCTGGAAAGATGAGATTTGCTATAAATTATATTACACTGGAAAGTTTATATAAGGCTCATCAAGCCCTCACCATAACTTTTAACTTAGACGAGTGTCGGGCTTCAAAATATAGAAAGAAGGCAGAGGGAAAGAGAATAATGGATATTATTATAACAGTTATATTTTGGAATTGTGTGAGAAGGGTATTGGGTATATACTAGAACCTATCTACCGAGTTTTGAGGATAGTGGACAATGGCACATATTCATCCATGGGTTCCATATATGAGTCTATTCGTTTTATGATGCAAGTAATCAAGGAGAACAATCCCAAGGGTGTAGATTGGGTGTTGTAGATTATAGAAGCTCGTTGGGAGGGCATACTAAGTCATCCCTTACATGCTGTTGGTGAGTATGTGATTTAATAGGTCCAGTTTCATCGAATATGTATAGAATTTCTCTATTTACGTTGGCTAACTTAAATTCTAATTTTTGCAGCTTATTACTTAAATCCCAAGTATCATTATGAGCGGCATCTAGGTTAGGATGCCCAGCTTGACACCTCGGTTTTTAAAGTATTTGAAAAGCTTTTCTCAACAATCTCAATGCTGGGGATCTTGTAAGTGAGGTAATTATATAAACTTAATATACCTATATCATTTTAGGGATAGTTTGTTGATTAAGAATCGCATATTGATAATATTTATTTTCTTCAATGTTATAATTGATGTCCTTTCAAGATGCCAAGGGGTTATTTGGGATAGTGATTTAATAATATGTTGTCTTTTTATTTTAAATTATTGATAAATCCAAATTTTCTTTCATAGGTGAGTGGTTGAATTGTTATGGGACAGAAACACCAAATTCAAGACTATTGGCATGTAGATTACTGAGTCAGATGGTATCTTCATCCCCATATAAGTGTAATTGGAGTACGTTTTCTTTGATTCATACATGCGGAAAAAACAAGTTGGGATATAAGAGTCTCCAAGATTTGGTATTCTGTCGTTATAATATGCGGTTTTGGGAAAAATTGCTTCGATTTGAAGAAAGCTCTCTTGAAGATCTATTGGACTTAATGATGAAAGGGCATTACGCTCACTTGGAGAAAGATGATGATAGAGAAGACTCTTTATATGAGTAGGTAAGGTCTAATGATTTAGATACTGCAGATGGAGGGCTAAAACCTACTATTGCCAATATAGCTTGTGAACAAGTGTTAAATGTACAAAGAATATTGGCGGAGGAGAGAACCCCAATAGATAACTTTGATCCACTGACAAGATTTGAAAGCACTACTCAATCAACCACAAAATTTTCTTCAAGAACACAATAGTGGTGGTGGTATGGGTGACACTTCAAGTAGCCAAAGGCCTCTTAGTCCATCACTGCAAAAGCTGACTTCCAACATGCCATGCAAGATGAAGATCACAATACACGACCGCCTCTAAGATCTTATGTGAAGAAGTATGAGAGAAAAAAAAAGTAGCCTTTATAGAGGAGGATGACTTGGTGGATAGTATGGTTGCCACCTCTATTGGTATTGATAATACTGAGCAGGGGTTTAGTTTTGGGTATACATCTTATGGCTATTATGTTGGGGATTACTCTAAAGAATCTCAACAATCTTATGTCGGAGATTCTGAATATTATCCTCAATAGTCTTATGACCAAATTCTATACAATTTGGATAATGGAACCGAAGGATCTTCATCTTCTTTCCCTACATAATATGACTTATATCTGGGTGCTTTCTGTAGTCATTGGCTGGAAGCATTTTAGGATGACCATGGCGATGATGAAATTAATGAGCCTGTATGAGTTTCTTTTTGGTGGTGAGATATGGTGATAACATGTTTCATACTATACGTATATATTTAACAATTTTCTATGACCTAGATCTCACATTTTGTAGTATTCCACTATGGATATCTACTTTATCTGCTTTTGCATCATTTATATGTTTCCTTTATGTTTGTATATATTGACATTTAAAGTGATGTTTTTTTACGTATATGTGAATTCAGATTTATCATGACTTAATATGAAGTTTTTTGGAAGATTTTCTAATTTTTTTGCATTTTTTTTATATTTTAGCAAAATAGTTTGGCGAAATTTTCAATAATTTCTCTGACATTAGCGAAATTTTCTCCCTTTCAACTTATTGAAATTTTCTCTTTTAGCGAAATTGTGAACACTGCTTGAAAGTACTCTAATTTATTATCTGCTCTTAAGTCAAGTTATTAGTTGAAAATTTCAAACCTTAGAAGAAATTTTTTCTATAGTAGCATAAGACCATTCTTGAATCACCATGCCTAGTAATGCTTAATTGAATGCTTTATGCACTTCTATTGACTTACGACTTGAAGCTTTGTCAACATTTTGTGAAAACTTGGACCAAAAGCAAGAAAATTTTCAAAAAGAAACAAAGGGCTCCATACAAGATCTTGCTACTATAGTGAAAAAGCTGGCTAAAAGTGCTGGAAAATCTAATATGGGGTAAGCATTTTGTAATGGTCAATCACAAAATATTCATGCCTCTAGTAGTTCTCCAACTATAATTGACATTCTCCCAAACTCGAATGTGTCTAGGGGCCATCACACTCAAGCCCAAGAATACACATATATTTTAGAAATACATATAAGTTTTGTGAATCATGAAGATAATAATTTCCAAGAAAATGATTTTGCAAATTATCCTAGAATGGGAACCATCAAAGGAGGAATTATAATATGCCTTTTCCACAACAACCAAGAAATGTCAATGACAATTATTGGATGCTAAAATAGGTCAAAGTGGATGCTCCTAGTTATGATGGTTATCTAGACCCTAATGCTTTCTTAGAATGGTTGGCAAAAATGAAAGATTTTTTTAACTGGTAAGGAATGAATGATGCCCAACGATTGATATTTACTAAAATGAAACTTGTTGGGTTTGCCAAACGACATTGGTAAGGGGTTCTAGACGAAAGTCAATGCATAGGAGTATCCATCACTACTTGGGCTGAAATGCAAGTCAAACTCAAAGAGAAGTATCTTCCTGAATATCATCAAATATAATTGCTTGAACAATTGGTAAACTTGATACAAGGATCGTCAAGTGTAACTGAATATCTCAACAAATTTGAAGATTTGAATATGAAATGTGGAGTAAAGGAAGATCCTTGGATCACATGAACTAAGTTTATCAATGGTTTAAAGCCTGATATTAAAGCTTTATTAAAATCGCATTTGGTTGCTTTTGTGGAAGAAGCATATTATAAGGCATTGGAATTGAAAATTTTTCTAAAACCTTCTACCAATAAGCGTTTGATTTCTCAAGTCAGAGAGACAAGGTATCCAAAATAAATTCTAATATAGTATTTTCTCACAGAACAACCAGACCATCATTGTATGACTAATCAAAGAGTAGGTATAGTAATAATTCAATTTCTAGAATTGATGTCGCGGGCAAGAGATTGAATGGTTCATGTTTCTGTTGTGGGGTAAGGTCATATTGCATGATAATGTCCTCAACCACACTCACATTAGCTCAAGTAGATGATCAACCATATGAAGATATAGAAATTGATCTAGTTGCTGAAACTTTTGATAAACCATCAAATTGTGATCTTGATGAAGACTATAGCAATTATGTAGATCTACAATTGAACGTGGTACATTGCATTTTGACCACTTTAGCTATAAATAGTGATTGGAGACATACAAATATATTCCATCAATTCTTTAAATGTGAGAATACAGTGTATAAGACTGTTATATATGGAGGGAGTTCTGAGAATTTGATTGCTAAATCAGCCATAGCTAGGCTAAAATTGAAAACTGAGCCATATCCTCATACATATCGTATAGCATGGATAGACAAAACTACATTACCTATAAATGGGAGATGTTTGGTTCTTATATCAATAGGTGATTATAACGACAATATTTGGTATGATGTACTACCTATGGATGTGGCACATATTCTTCTTGGTCGCCCTTGGCTATATGAGATGTAAGTAATCCATTATGAACAATCTAACACCTATATCATCAAATATAATTGAAAATTGGTCCTCTTGAAGCCTACCAAACCTAAAGAGAGTGATAGATCCTACAAAAACGAGTCTCCAATTGATTCATCTAAAAAACGACCCTTAGATATGCTCATTAGAAAACAATTTGAAAAAGAGGGTGAATATTTGGGATTCATTTTGGCTATGGTATCCCGAAAAAGAAACATTGGATTATGCACTCCACCACTTGTACTACATGTCCTATAGTAAGATATTAGTATGGATTTTAAACTTGCCTTACCTAAGACTTTTTGGGAATTTGATTCGATTCTTATGGTGATTGATAGATTTTCGAAAATGGCTCATTTCATCCTATGTACTAAATCTACTAATGCTTCATATATTGCAAAATTATTTTTAAGGTAAAATTTTTTTAAACTTCATAGTTTACCAACTTCGATTGTTTTTGATTAAGATGTTAAATCTATTAGTTATTTCTGGAAAATGTTGTGGAAACTCTCAGGTACCAAATTGAAATTTTAATTTGTTTTTCATCCACAAAATAGATGGCCAGACTAAGTTAGTCAATAGGAGTTTGGAAATTTGCTCAAATCTTTGGTAGAAGAACATCTTGGAATATGGGATTCTGTATTGACAACAGCAAAATTTGCATATAACAGTTTAATCAATTGTTCTACTGGTAAATCTCCTTATGAAATTGCATGTTGTATTACTCCTGATGGTCCCACTGATTTGGTTCCTTTACCCATTGAAACTTGCACATTTGCTATAGCCGAATCCTTTGTTCAACACATTTGAGAAGTACATGCTGATATTAGATGAAAAATTATTCATATGAAAATTATAAGTTTGCTGCAGATGTTCACCATAAAAAGTGAGAATTTAATGATAGGGATTATGTGTTCCTTTAAAAAGTTCCTTGCATAAGCCAATGGTCCCTTTCATATCATAAGGAAATTGGGTTCAAATGCACATGTTCTAGATTTGTCAACAGATACAAGTATTAGGTCTACTTTAAATATAGAGGATTTGTTTCCTTATCGAGGTACTTTTAATCTGCCAATTTTAACTACAAGAGTTTCAACAAATAATACTTAACAACAACATCTGTTCTTGTGCTTCCATGAGTTCTATCTACTTCTTCAAATTAGATAGAGAGTATCTGTCACACCTTGCCTAGGGGCCTATGGTCTTCCCCTTATCCTATATTTTCCCTATTCCTAAGGGAGAATTCTGCCAAAAATCCGGCAGTCTACCTTGAAATATAAGGATCTGTACTTAGCATACATTTAATCATATAAAATCAACATTTCAATAATTATAAAATAAAAATACTAACCACAAAACTCACACCCACACCCATAGTTGCCCAGATTGAAACTGAATCATTATGGCAATATGCATCACTCGGATCATACAAATCCATTTACAATATGATAAATAAATTAATATGATATGCCAATACCTTTTAATATTCATCATTCTGATTCTTTAAATACAATTATATAAATATACAATGGGATTACAATCCCAATTCATCACACTAGCAAGGAAATATCTTCAAATCTTGCCTCTGAACCCCCACCTACAGTTGAAATTCTTTACCTCACCTGTAAACTTAGAAAAAAATAAGAATAAGAAGGCATGAGTCCGAGTGAACTCAGTAAGTAGGCAAACTATAAAACAACAACCATTCAAATAGAAAAAGAGCCTACTTACCTCGAGGAAGAGTGACCTCGCTTTGCCTCATGTCCCATCTCTAACATGTCTTTCAATGCTCCGACGATCCTATACACATAACAATTTCATTTACTTATAAAAACAACTTTACTGACATTCTTACTATTATACAATTCATTTTCAACACTCTTAGCATCATAATAACTTCATTAACAATGAATTACACCCCAAAGGACTAATCCTTTATTCCACTTCCTTAGAGTTTTAGGGTTACAATTAACCTTGTGTCCATAATTTATTCCCCATTTGAGCATTTTGTCGAACACCTCACATGTATTGTTTGAATCATGACAATTTAACAAAGAATTCCAATGGGATTTCATTTCCAGTCATATACACTTATCATACAACAAAAGTATCATTTAATCGATTATAAAAACAAGCTAATTAAGCTATTAACTTACTCAATTCACTGGTTAAACACTCTATCCACTGAATCCCCTTTTTCCTACAGTTCATTAAGTTCCTATTCATTTCATAAACAACAATACAACCGGATTCCTCATACACAATCACTTCAAAACCACGACCATTTAACCCATTAACCATTTTCCCCATAGCAATTACACAAATTTTGAAATTCACCCAATTTTCATTGTTTACAAAACCCTAACTTGGCATAAACCGTAAATTTGGTTAAGGAAAAGCAACTTACTATGAAATTTGGGTGTAGCTTCCACCCCAAAACGGAAATTCACACTTAAAGTTCCAAATAGCTCCCTCAAACTATTGAAAGTTGGATTATATTCCATTTTCCACCATTCAAACTCTTAAAATTCAAGCTTAGACGCATGCTTGGGTGATTACCCATTTAAACCTTCTTGTTTTCTAGCTAAAATCATGAGGTTTTGGAGTGTATAAGGGCTAGGGAAAAAGGGTAGAGCGTGGAGAAGAAGAAGAAAACGAAATGATTGAAAACAGAATGGCACCCATCTTAAAAAGTCCGTGCACTGACATTGCTGCCGATCAACGCTGGATTTGGGCGCCGCGACACCAGTTTCGTTGGACGCTGCCCACTGCCTCCTTTGTGTTCCGACGCCGTGGCCTCCAATTTGGCGCCATAGCGCCAACCCTACGACCTGCTGATTCCCCCCTTTTTTGTTTTGCTCCATTTCTTTCCCATTTCAATTCCTTATTTCTCATACTCTTTTTTAATCATGATTTGCCCACATAAAATGCATAATCATTTTGCCTCAAATAACCAAGAATCGAATCATAAACCATTAGTATATGCTTTAACTTGTACCAGTACATTTCACATAATACATGCTTGAATTATTTCATTTCGAAATAAATTTCTTCGCCTCAATGCATCATAATTATACTGGAGGCAACTACAATGGGTTCAATACTGGAGGCAACTATAATGTGTTCAGGCACATAATTACTCAAAATTTAACACCCTATGTTACAGTATCCTTCAAGATGAGCTTGTTACTTCTGAATCTGGCATAATGCAGCGATATCTTGTCAAGTGGAGGGGCAGGTTAGAGTCTAATGCCACATAGGTCACTGAGGATGAGCTTTCTCAATTGGATCCTTATATTTTTGAGCAATAGCACAATCGAAACTCTTCAATGGCGAGTTCTTTCAAGCCGAGGAAAATTGGTGGAAATATGGAGGCTTATTTGAAGAATACTTACCATAGATGAAAATACAAAATTTAGAAGTGCAAGTGTCTTCTTCAATAAGATTTCTATTGGAATAAGTATATCTTAGTTAGATTCTTTAGAAGATACTAGTGTATCTTAGTTAGATTTTCCAGAAGATATTATTGTATCTTAGTTAGATTTTCCAAAAGATATTAGTATCTATCTTGAATTTCTTACTAGATATTGTTGTCTATTTTTAGTTTTCTTTTCTTAGGAGAATCAAATTAACTATTTTTTGTTTACTTCTGTAATCAGTTATTAAACTTAGGTTGCCCCTAGCATCTATAAATACAGCCTTTGTAAGCCTTAAGAGGCATCGAAGTTTGAGTTGGCTACAAGTATTTCCTACTTTTTCTACTGATCTTCTCTCTCTTTCCCTCTATTCTTCTAGTCATTCTTCCTTCCTTCCCATCTCGTTCCTGTGAGAGGATCCTTCCTCTTTCTTCTCTTTCTTTCTCTACTCTTCCTACATCAATCATTCTAATAAAAATTTCCCAGCAAACATCACCACCACAAGCTATCACCCTGCTTCTATGGCCCGTTGAAGTCATCTACCTCCCTACACAGTAATACATCTTATCTTCCATGTCTCCCTTCTAAAAGGCCAGATGCCAATGGTGAAATCTCATTGCAACCACTTGCAATCATTAATTACAGGCTTCAACAAGAGAGGGGAGTGAGTCTATATAGAAATATGAGTTCGTTGGTAGGGTCTATCAGAACTCAATGATACTTGGGAAGACCTAGAATCCTTCTGAACACATTTCCCTCAGCAGCACCTTGAGGACCAGGCTCACGGGGGTAACGATATCAACCAACAGTCAAAGGCATTGCAGAAGAAGCACAGCCTAAGGGAATGATATGAAGGGTAGGAAAGGACTGCAGATTGAATCAAAAGGGGGCCAAGCATCACTGACCCACGGAGGGACAAAACAAACACTTGGCAAAGGGGATTGTTAAGACAGTTGGCCATCATTCATGTAAAAGTTAGGCTCGTCAAGTAGTCGTCTAAAAGGAAGAATGAATAGAATGAAACCAAGAGAGTTTTCCCCAAATTAGTAACCATATGGTTAGGAGTGTGTCCCCTCTTGAATAGAGTTTTCAGTCAGAGCAGGTGCTGCACCAAGAGCCGAACCACTCTTAGGCACCATCACAGGAGGTAATAACAAAAAAAGAAAGGAAAAACGCAGCTGGAAAATATTTTATACGAATTTAGTGTCATTTGCTATTTTCCATTCTCAGTCATTAAGATTTTAGACAATAGAGAAAGAGAAACTTTTGAAGTGTACAGTGAGCCTGGCTTGCTTTCTGCAAACCCAAGTTGTACTTCGGGTTTATGCACTAAAACCCAACCTAGTTGGGTGCAGTTGCTTTGGTTTTTCCACCTTGGGCTTGGGTACAAGAGCTAGCAGTTTAGGTTGGTTAAGAACCTGAACCAACCTGCCCAAGTTGCAACACTGGATGTGAACATTATGCTTATACAACAACACTATTAACTCCTTTAGCCATGTGATAATTGTGCTATACTTACTATGAAATATAATCTAATTTGTTAAAGCCAATCTAGTGCTATTTTCAGCCATCTGAGACTGCTAGAACATTGATCGAATATAAATCCTCATGCTATTAAGCTATATCTAAATCTACCTTGCATCCTTAAATCAAAGCTTTCATTTTAGACAGGCTGGGTATGTCCTGTATTAAAATTGAATGGTTGCATCTTAATCAAGATTGCTAGACAGACATCTACAAACGAATCAGCTATAGAAATATTTCCAAGCCGTTATTGGATGACTGCGGTATGCTATAATAGCTAGACTATTAATTCTTAGATGTTCTAAAATATAGCTATCATGATTGATTTTCAGATGATGTCACATGGTTATGATATCTGGTGGCTTCTGATGACAATCTTTCTATAACTGTTTTGTTGATGAAAATATTATTGTTTCTTTAGATTTTTTTTTTTGACAAAAAAATATTTTATTTTTTGTATCAGCACATTTAAAGCATATTAAGAATTTTTTTTGGAAAAAAATATTTTACTTTTTGTATCAGCACATTAAAGCATATTACTTCGTCTTATACATTTTTGCATGGATTGGTAGCTTTTGTTATTGTTCTTTTTATTTATCATACCTGGGCTTGTTAAGATGGCTGCAAAGTGCTGCATGGCTAGACATTTAATATGTGAAATGTTCTAATTCTAAACTATAATAGTTGAGGATATTTTGACATGATGCTAGGTATTTATATATAATTATGACGCAATCGTTTGTTGCTGCAGTACTTATTATTTCTTTAGAATATTTTCTGATGCATTCTCTCAACAAATTAAAAAAATTACTTGGTCTTATATTATGTTTTTCATTAGTTGACAGGTTTTATTCTCTGTAGAAGCTTTAAAAAAATCACTTTACTGCTTCCATCGACACGTGAAATTATGCTATTTGGGCTACAGTTGATGTCAGCAAAAGAAGATGTGGGTAATGTAATGGGTTTTGAAAGAAAAGGTTATACGAAGTGGACCTTGAAGATGACGGAGGAAACAAATAGGGCCACCCTCTCTATAACAAAAATTGGAATACGAGGATGTTCTACATTAAGCAATTCGTCTGGCTGGTTGCGGTGCAAAAGAAGTGGCAAAAGAAAATTTGTGGAATATTATGATGCAAGTTTCCGGTCATGAATTATATATGTTGCTTTTTCCCAGTCGGCATCATTTCTTTCTATTTTGATGCCGTAATTTATTCTTCAATGTTTATGTATAAATATGGTGGCAACACGTTGATAAAATGTTCTTAACTGCTTGATGTTATCAAATGTTCTTGAAATATGTATTGTGTCGATTTAACCCCCGTCCCCCCATGTGTTAGAGCGTAAGTTCTAACTTTTCTAATATGTTACTTTCATAAATAAACATAATAATGTACAAATAAGTGAATATTAATTAGCCATCTTGATGTGTATATAAACTTTCTTCAACATAAACATAATATATATATATATAGGGAAATGATCCAGTGTAGCCTCATGCACAGAAATATTCAGTGTAGGTGACCTTTCCGTTGTGTGATGGGGCGGGCATTATCCAAGCTGTTCGTGGGCGTTGTGAGTGAGGGATAGAGTGAGAGTGTACCGTTTGACTGTCTCCTAGAAACAGGCAACTCGCGGTACAGAGGGGGCGCGATGTGATTGCTTCCAACTTCCCATCATCGAACATTTCAAAAATAACAGCGTGAAAAAACCCAAAATCCAAAACTAGTTGTCGTCTTCTCTCCTCTTTAAATTTTTTGATTAAAATTTCATAATTTTAATTGAACTCGAAACCCAAAACTGACATGGAATTTTTTAAAAAATTTCATAATTTTTTGAAGCATAAAATAATTGAACATCGATAAACAAATTACTAAACTGAATATTAATTTTTTTAGTTTAAATTTTATTAATTCATTTTTAGTGTACATTTTACTAATTTCATCAAAAAAAATTTTAGTGTACATTTCATTAATTGAAACTTTATATTAAAATTTTTTTAGTCTAAATGTCAATAATTTATTTTTAGTATAAATCTCATTAATTTCATTAAAGTTTTTTTTAGTGTAAATTTTATTAATTTAAACTAGATCTGGATTAAAAATTTGAAATCCAACGCTGAAAAATCTAACCGCTTGTTTTAACCCATGTCCCAAATTATGCCTTATATCCGAGAACCTATGTCCCACTGTCAACTTTATGTCCCAAACGCAGTAAAACTTAACTGGTAATCCATGTCCCAAATAAATACCTTTCATGTCCCAAATAAACACCTTTCATGTCCAGAACCCAGATTGCATGTCCCACTGTCAACTCTGTACCAAACACAGTAAAACCCTAATGTAAATAGGGAAATTAATGTCGATTCTTTATTCTAGACACAACAACCTTGCCTCTCCTCTCAAGTCCCAAGTCTAAGCAACTTTCCCATCTTCATTACAGACATAGCGTATTTTCGCAACATTTAAATATTTCCCTGTTGCATCTCCTTTCTTCTCTGTTTTACCTATTTGCGCCATATTTCAGGCCCGACAATTTCCTAAATCCATATCCTTCTTAATCACAATTGAAAATCATGGCTAAAATGGCTAAATCACGCATGGTAGTAGCATCAACATCTACAGAGTCTTCTAAAAGAAGAAGAGCAAGAGAGGAAGATGAAGTGGAAACATCTCCATCACAACAGAGAAGACTGGATGACCACTCCCTACAAGAGTTATTTTTCCTGAACAATTATGAATCCTACAACAAGTTTGTGAATGTCTATGAAAAAAAAGTAGTGAAGGGAAGGTGTGTTGATTTCGATTGACTCAGTGAAAATGACTTGAATTTGGACATTTTTAGATGAATTAAAATCCAAGGGTGGTCTAAGTTTATGAGTTGTAAAGAGAAATGCTACACAAGAATGATTAAAATATTATTCTGCAATTATGATTCAAGGACGAAGAAATTATGGATAGAGATAGAGTAATAGATTTGTCTGCTGATAACATAAGGGAGAGTTTGAATCTCCCTATGGTTGAAAGAGAGGAAAATAATTAGCTTACCTCGAGGCAACAATTAATTTTAGAAGTAGCTAGAACAGATGTTGATGAAGAAGTAAAGATGCTACATCCCAGCTATTTGGACAAAAATATGAGAATAACCCACATTTTGCTAATCAACATCTTTCCAAAAACAAGAAGGGATAACATTTCTGAGAAAGATTGCAGAATGTTGTGGCGTTGAAGAATGAGAAGAAAATAGACCTGGCAAAGACAATATCAGATCATTTGTTTTAGGTCAAAAGCAATAACAGATATACTCTTCCTTATGGAATGATAACGACAAAATTCCTAAGAAGAGTAAGAGTCAATTTGACTTTTGAAGATGGAGAAGAATTTAGAAATTTTGATTTGATGACTAAGGTGAATTTGAGGAAAATTGGTCCCAAAAGGACCAAGTCATCCATGCGAACAAGATTTGAGGGTGGAACAACTGAAATAAGAGAAGCAAAATTTGCTGCTTCAGGTGTGGAAATAAGAGAAGAAGATCCCACTGATAGAGTAAAGGAGGTGATTGCTGAAATAAGGGATAAAGTTCCCACTGAAGTTGCAACAATAACAACACATGCAGCAAATCTCACTGATGTAGTAGAGGATGTGGTTGCTGAAATAAGGAATGAAGTTCCCACTGAAGTTGTAGCAAAAACAATACATGCAACAACTGGAGAAACACTAACAAGAACAACAGCAACTTCTCCACTCACAGAAGCAGCAACACCTCCTCTAAGCAGACCTTCATCCTCCACTCACAATAGTGTTGAAAACAGGTTGAGAAAGCTTGAAGTTGATCTTGGTGCTCTGAACATCAAGATGGATTCAATGAAGGAGCAGATGGATTCAGTGTCTCAAAAGCTGGATACTTTGACCTATTTGGTTGAGTCCATCAAGCGGCAATCGAAGCCTGTTCAATCCTCTTCTTTATCATCACCTTTCCATGATCTCAGACCTTCTTCACCCTTGAGATTCCCTCAGTACCATTATGCTCTATCTTATCATTCGTCACCCTCCTTTCTTGTTCATTAGCATAGACCTACTTCCCTCACTAGGTTTACTCATCCCACGAGTACTCCCTCCTCTCCAAGTGTTGAAATTCTTCCATCTCCATAGTCCTCTTCTCAAATTACACACCACACTTCTCCAATTGTTGTAGTTCTTCCATCTCCTATTTCCCCTCCTCAACCTAGACCCACTATCTCCACATTCCGACCCAGAATCCTCTCTCTCTGAGTCAACTATTCCACTTGCAAACATTTTAACATGGATGAAGGCGACCCTAAATAAATCTTATCTCTCCTCTCAACAGGAAACTGCCTCTTTGCTATCACAATCGCCCCCTGCAACTACTCCATAGGTAACTTCCCCTTCTCAATAGACAACACCTCCTCCCCCGCCATAAAAACCTCTAATACCTTATGTGAGAAAACTTTTAAAAGTCTCTAAGGTTCCTACAGTGGAACAGAAGTCATATATCCTCTCCACTGTAATATCACCTAGGCCATCATATAAAATTCAGCGTCTCAAACTTCCCAAGTCGACATGTTCAACCGGTGGGAGCCCAGGGAAAAGAATAAAAATGACCTTGGGAGAAGTTGAATATAAGCAATTGATAAATCAAATGGTTGCCCAACTTCTTGAATCCCAAAAAAGCGCAGTCACTCTCTCTGATCTTCCTTTTCCAGATTTTGAAGATCAGGATTTCCTCAACTGTATTATAGTAATGAAAGGTCCAACCAAGAACTTCAAGCCTAAACCACTTCCAGATGATGATGCTAGATTCTATACTAAGTGATTAAAACCTGCCCACTTCATCCAACCCACCAGCTCCACCCCCACAAAATCCTTCACTTCGAGTGGGTTCAAGATCATTGGACCATAGGGTGAGATTTCATGTTGTAACTGATACATTTGACCCTAACTTCATTTACCTTCCAGAAGATGTGTATCTCATCTGTAGGAGTAGGCACTTTGAAGCATTTAGGCATGGCCCATCTCCATTTCCAGAGTTTGGATGTCCCCTATATAGAGCAAAACTTAGAATTGTTATATCATCGGAACAGGAAAAATCAAATTCTGTTGGATCCACATCTCATTCCCAAATAGAGGTTGTTGCTACCTCCATTTCCACCCCTCAGCTTCCTCCATCCAAATCTCCTTCTCTTAGAACCAAAGCTCTAAGTTGTAAGCAGCTTCCTCCCCTTAAAAAGAAAAAAGGTAGTTTCCAGACCTTCAACTACGGAACTCCCTTCTTCCACCCCTCATCTTCCTCCATCCAAACCATCAACTACCAAACTCCCTTCTTCGATCCCTCAGCTTCCTCATCCATCCAAACCCTCTACTACCAAACTCCAACTTTTATCTTTCCAAGCCAGACCACCTCCATCCAAACCCTCTACTACCAAACTCCAACCATCACCTTCCCAAACTAGAACACCTTCCTACAAACCTTCTACTACCAAACCCAAAACATCACCTTTCCAAACCCGACCACCTTCATACAAACCACTTCCTCATCCTCCCATCTACTTAGACCAAGGGAGTATGCTCACTGACTTAGAGAAAATAACATTGTTCTTCAAGCTGGGTATCTCCCCTCCTACCCGAAGATGCTCACACCTGAATACCAAGCTTGTCTCAGGGTGATCCCTCCTCTCATGCCCCCATCAGCATTACCAGTTCATCCACACAGGCTCAAACGATTCTCGCAACAACGGTCATAATAAAAACAGGTCTTCAAGTATCTTTCAAAAGACTAAAGATGTCTAGATCTAATAAACAGAAGCCTAAATTTAAGAAATAATTTTTTTTGATATGTACTCATTTTTTTATTATACTTACATTGTAAATTTGATATGTACTCATTTTTTCTTATACTTACACTATAAATTAGAGATTTGATAGGTGTTCATTGATATGTAATACTTATGTTGTAAGCTATAAATATGAAATGTACTCATTTGTATGTTCCTGATCTCATGCATTTGATCTCTTCTAAAATAATGCTCTCTATTAGTCAGAGATGGATCCACCCATCGAAAGGAGGAATATTTGTTGAGACCATCTTGTATTGAGACAATTAAACAATCCATAAAATTACATCAGCATGTTTATATAAGACACTGAAAAAATGATAAAAAACACTAATGAAATAATCCGCACAACTATGAAATCGCCTCCCTGGGTTCTTATCTGTATAAGATGTCATGATACGTGCTTCAAAACTGCATTTACAAGAAACTCTTGCAGAATATGGCAAACTTGTACCCTCGGATGAAGAAGCCATATGAAGTATTCTACGATAGCCAATGAGGATTCCGTTAGTATATCATCACTATAACAGCCCAAAAAACTTTAATAGGTATAAAAGGTAAGCGTGCAGTATCTTTTTAGTGAAGATTACTGTGGGATGAATCGGACACAGGATTGGAGGTTCTCATCGATGGATAATTTCTCCTATTATGCCCAATAACAATTTTCTTGCAACCATGATAGAGCCTATCAGTCCTAGTTCTCCCGGCCACCTCAATTGTTGACTTGAATCTCTTACTAGTGCGACCTTTTGTTTTCACACTATGTGGATCCAGTATTGCATTATATTGGTAGTTGTGGCTATGTACCCCATCAATTGGGGCATTACCCGGTGGGGTTGCCATATCATCATTCAAGGGCTGCACTAAAATAGGCTGATGTACAACCCCCACACTTTCATTATTGAAGTTAGTACCACTTCCTTTAGTATCATCACGTGCACTAAGACATGTTCTCTTTTACATTCTTTAATTGATTTTTGAATGCCTTTCAAGCCTTCAAAAATAATTTCATAAAGAGCCAAATCGCTGGTCCCATCACGAACAATTTACTACATTCTTGCATCAAGTTGTGGTGCCATATAATCTTTGGATTTTCAACACTTGATGTTGTGGCACATTATTGGTGTATGATCCTTTCCTTAAGTTTTTGGGTCTACCTCTTCAATATTAGTTTCTCAGGCATACTGAAGATCCCTAGAATACGAAATATTGCAAGAATATGTGTACACACTAACCCTGGCAATTCCCACTTTTTGCATGAACATGTGGCCACTCTGCTTTCATTGTCCTATTCAACTCTCCTAACTTTTTTAGGATCTCCACTTGAATATTTATGGACAATATATTGATCTATATGGCCGTCTGACACATCCATCTTGGCAAAATAATACTGGCATTGCTCAACCTCTTTTTGGAATCCAAAAAAATCTCCTTTGTATACACTTTTGCCTTGTCACACTCAATAGTGTGTTGTGTTTTCATAACTGGCATGCCATATGTTGTTTTACAATCAACATCTATTTCTGCCCAACACCTCTCTTTAGCAGCCTAATCATATGCATAAGCAAATTCCAACAATTTTGTGCTGCGATGCACATATTTATCAAATAATGAATTCATGCTCTCAGATCTCCTTGTAGTTGTCATGATAGCTAAAAAATGACATCTAACATAAGCAGGCACCCACACATTTCTAATACAGTTGCTGCAGCCATGAGTGATCATGCAAGGCATAAGTACCAATCATATCAGCCCATGCCTTTTCAAATTCATTTGATGTCTCACTTTTGTAAATGCAATTGGACCAAGTCTTGTGAAAAGTTAGATTGTTATGTATCAGAATACCCATCTTTTCATTAAATTTTTTATTTAAGTGCCATATGCAAAAAATATGGTGGGTTTGAGGGAATACATCTCTTACAGCTGCTGAGATAGTAGTATCTTGGTCAGTCATTATTACTTTAGGAGCTACACCTCTCATCATATCAAGTCATGCTTTGAATAACCACTTAAAATTAGTCGTGGTGTCACCAAAAAGTAGTCCTACCCAAGTAATATTGATTGTTTATGATGGTTAACGCCAACAAAGGGTCCAAATGGTATATCATATTCATTTATCTTATACAGTGTTAAAGCACACAACATCACCAAATGCCCCATAATCAATTTTGGTTGCACCATCAACCCAAAAAAATGATGTCAGATGTCCTTCCTTATGCACTTGTAGGTTGAAATTAAATTGAGAATCGACTTTTGATTGACTTTGAAAGTATAGTAACAAGGCATCTGCCCCTCCGCTAAACTTGGATTGACATCACCTTTTCTAAGCATTTCTAAGGTCTAACTGTGAAAACCCCAAATTCTCCAACCCACCTACCTCACAAGCCATAAAGTCTAATGCCTTCGCTACACTAACCTCAACTTGATTTAATCCTTCCACAATATCTACTTGACAATCTGACACATTCCTATGTGGTCATAAACAATGTGATTTATTAGGTGATTCTAGACCATGACTATGTTCAGGTACAAATCTTGTAACAATCCACTTATCACAACCCCTATGTTTAGAAACCCTAAGCAATGTCATGGAATTACATCTGGTGAGACATATCTCTTTATACTTTCGCTTATTTTTTTTTCTGTAGGGGCTACATTTGAAGCTTCATGTGAACAATTTGAATCAACCGGCGGGCAATCTGCTTCCGCGGGTTTGGCCTTAATCCCACTTTAGAGCATTTAAAAACCCGACCACATACGTCTCCATTGGCTAACTTTCTTGCATAACTCTTTCTAATACTAAACCCACATAGTTTTGCAAACCATTATAGAACTAATAAGCATCTTCCTCACTGTCAAATTGCTGGTCAATCTTTGGGGTTAAATCCGTAGGGACTCTGGGCAAAAATTCATGTATTCCTATCAGTGATTTTTGTACATCACTGCCCCATGCATCCATAATATAGACTTCTGTACAGCCTATTTCGACACTCCGTCCATTTCGATTAAGGGAACCTGCCCAATTCCTGTCATTTACGTTCACAACATCTATAAGTAAATCCATGGACCTAAAACAACCTGTGTCAAAATAGATAATAACACTGCCCTTGAGTATATATATGTTATTCACTACAAAACATGATACACAGAGTAAAAATTCAGATCCTTCACCGTTTAGTTTGTAGAGTTTGAATTGTTATACTAATCACAAATCCATCTGCAAATGAAAACTACAATAATAAAATCAATGAATAGGAATTAAATAAAAGAAGAATTGTTTAATTCAAATAAATTAAATCCAGTAGACATTTAATCAAACAGTTGTTGTGTAGTTCACATCTTCCCAATCGATAGAAGCTTAATAGCTATCTTACTAGAAGTAATAATAAAAAGGACATGGGGTTGTCGTGAATCTAATGCAACTTTTAGAAAAAACAACCACAACAACGAAAATGAATGAGTGGAACGAATATGATTTACTTTAAAAATTTCTCCTTTGCTAGAGTAGCAGATTTGACAACTCCTATGCGATTGTGGATGAGACTTGGAAGAATCATCTGATTTTCAAAGTCTACTTGGGGTCAGGGGATTTGGGAGTAGCGGACCTACAAAGGGCAGACCTAAAAAATTGATATGGGAGATGCGGGAGCTAGTGCAGATTGGAGGAGAAGTGAGGTTGCTGTGTTTGGAATGAAGAATCGGCATCGATTTCCCTATTTATGTTAGGGTTTTACTACATTTGAGACATATAATTGATAGTAGGACATAGAATCTAGGTTTCGGACATGGAAGGCGTTTGTTTGGGACATGGATTACCAACTAGGGTTTTACTGCGCTTGGGACATAGAGTTGATAGTGGGACATGGAGTCTGGGTTTCTGGACATGGGGCATAAATTGGGACATGGAGTTTGGGTTTTCGGACATGGGGCATAATTTGGGACTAAAAAAAACTTTAATGAAATTAACGAGATTTACACTAAAAATAATTTTTTGACATTTAGACTAAAAAAATTAATATAAAGTTTAATTAATGAAACGTACACTAAAAAAAACTTTTAATGAAATTAGTAAAATTTACATTAAAAATAAATTAATAAAATTTAGGCTAAAAAAATTTAATATTCAGTTTATTTATTTGCTTGCTGATGTTCAATTATTTTATGCCTCAAAAAATTATGAAATTTTCACAAAAATTCCATGTCCAATTTTGGGTTTTGGGTTTAATAAAAATTATGGAATTTTAGTGAAAAAAATTTAAAGAGGCAGGAAGACGACAACCAGTTTTGGGTTTTGGGTTTTTTCACGCTATTATTTTTGAAATGTTCGATGATGGGAGGTTGGAAGCAGTCATGTAGTGCCCTCTCCGTACCATGAGTTGCCTATTTCTGGGAGACAAAGTTAAACGGTGCACTCTCGCTCTCTCCCTCACTCATAGTGCCCACGAACAGCCTTGATGACGCCTGTCGCATCGCACTGTGAAAAGGCTACCTACACTGAAAATATTTTAGTGTAGGCGGCTACACTGGATCATTTATAATATATATATATACATATATATATGTATGTATATACATACATACATACATACATATATATATGTATATATATATTACATGGGTAATGCTTAAAAACACTCGGTTGCCAAGAGGCCTGGGAGTAACCACCATCGCCCACCATTCAAAAAAGGTGGGGAGATTCCTAGCCGTTCGTTCAAACTAAGGCCTCTGCGCACACAACTCCTGTGTGAAATGGTGAGACGGGTTGTTAACCTTCTATGCTTCCGTCCCCTGCGAGACAAGAAAGGTGAAGAGGGACTTCGTCGATTGCTCTCACACATCGATTCTCTCTCTCGCAGCCCACGCAAGGCATCCCGACAGCCCATTCCTTCCTCTCTTCCAGCTCATGCCTCCCCCCCTCTCGTCCAATAGCCCATCTCTCCCGCTCCCATTGGACAGCGAGGCTGCTCCCATCTCACGCCCTCAACATCTCTCACGCACCTCATAAGCCATCTCACGGTTGTTGTCTGGCGACATGACCTGGCTCCTCCACCAGAATCTAAACATTGGCAGGCGATTCCCCAAGCACCTGAATGATGATGGGGATGGTGAATGCCTCAAAAGCAATCTGTCGGACCCTCTCGCTATTAGTAGCCAGGTTGGTGAGCACAACAGCAACGATAATTTGAGCATCGGGAGAGGATGCAACCTTCGCCAGGAGCTAGTGGGGAGGAGGGATGCCACCCTCCTTGATGAGCATCTTTTTGTTGCAGTCGTTGTCGAGGGCAAGGGAGGCGAGGAAATTGGCAGCCTCGATTCGGAGAGAGCGGAGGCCA
Source organism: Pouteria campechiana (assembly GCA_036873735.1). Lineage (NCBI taxonomy): Eukaryota > Viridiplantae > Streptophyta > Magnoliopsida > Ericales > Sapotaceae > Pouteria > Pouteria campechiana. The sequence goes on along the minus strand of JAYJMB010037024.1, from coordinate 3,063 downwards.
TTTGTATGATGGCGATGGAGCTCCAGATCTAGGAGAGGATGGGGTCGATGCTAGTAATGTGGGGTAGGCTGAGGATGCCGCCTCCCCCTTCTTCAGAGTTTAAGATGCAGAGGAGCTAGGCCATGTCGTCGAGGGAAGTGTCGAGGAGTGTGAAGAACTTGTAGAAGTCGACGACGCTGCTGATGGTGAAGACACAGTGGAGGATGTTACTACGCTTGCACTAGCTGATGAGGGTGAGGGCGTGCTCTAGGTTCTTGATGGCTTTTACCACAATGCGGTGAATCGGGCGTTTGTCGATGGTAGAAGAAAAAGAAGATTGGAAGGAGAAAGAAGCTTTGGAGGATGTAGAGGAGGAAGCTGAGGATGGTGTGGTTAGGTAGACGACATTGCAGAGCATATGGCCCAAGCGCTTGGCACGCTTACCAACCTTGATGCAGTTAAGCTTGAGTAAGTTGGCTTCATCTATGGATTTTTGGATTCTTTGGGTGAGGAAGATTGGGTAGGAGAGCTCTTCTTTCATGCTCTTATCTTGCCTCATCGTCATCTTAGCAGTTGCGGCGGTGGCGACTGATGCCATGTCATTGGCAGCTCTTCTTTCTTGGCTTTGTTTAAGTCGGGGATTTATCGTCTGGTCTTTGCTTTTTTGTCAAGCATTGATCACTGATGGTTGACAGATAGAGGAGGTGTGTGGCTTGAAATTTTCGGTCCGACAGAAGGGATCGATTGGGTTATGCAATAGAGGCATGGACAGATAGACTAGGGAAGTTGGGATCTACAGGAATGTTTGTTTGTTTTCTTTTCTGACTGAATAATTGGGCATTTATTAAAAAATTAAATTAATTAATTATTTAAATAATGTAACTAAATTATGAGCTATGCTCATTTGTCTTTCCCATCCAAGGACCAACAAAAACAAGCCACAGGAAATAAGAGAATGACTCCAAAACTAAGTTCAAGAAATGAAAAGGAGAAAACAACTTCAAAGGAAAGGGCTTCCCTCTACAAGATTGAAAACATCTGCCCCTTTCCTAATAGGCTAATACAAAGCTCTAGAAAAATCTTGAACATTAATTAATGCTCTTTCAGTTTCTAAGAATTGTTTTCCAAGAATTAGAGGTACTTCATGATCTTCTTCTATGTCTAGCACCACGAAGTCAATTGAAAAGATGGATTTATCTACCTTTACCAACACATCTTCTATGATTAAGTTTAATTTTCAATTATGATAATTTTTTTGGTAATTAGTGGCCCTAAATAATTGAAAATTTAGTATGATTTTTGGAAATTTTACCCTTCTGGAGTAGTTTTAGTATTTTGACCATAACTTCTTCATATGAACTTAGAATTAAGTGATATTTTTCGCATTATTTAGATAATTTCAAGGAATACAACTTTCATGTTGATTATAATTCCTAATTATGCTTATATTTTGAGTTGTGGGTCCCACAAAGTGACGCCACTTGGATTGGAGATGGTTATAGTTTTTGGCTATAGCTTTTTCATGAGAAATAAGCATTTAGTAATTTTTGATTCATTGGAAAATTCACAATAAAGGATATAACTTTTGTGTTTACCATTTTGATGAATCAGCCCCCATATGTGCCAAATAATAGAGACAAGTGACATTTATTACAAGAATAGTGTGTAGGTGCATGGGCATCACAACTTAAGCTTTTTTTCTTTTTCTTTAAGGAGATCCACTATCATCCCAAAACCTAACATGCCTCCCTCTTCTTGTAACCCACGAACTAGCCATCCCCCTTTCATCCCACGCCCATATATTCTTTCTCCCACCAATTTTCAAGCTAGAAAATTGTGCCAATGATTATAAAATTCATCCCCACGCATCTAGCCACCCAAATCATCAAGCTCGGGCAATTTCAAGGAGGGAGAATAATATATTTACCTAGTGTTGCTACTGGTGGTCTTCAATTCTTGAAGATTTTGGCAGTTTTCAAAGTGGGTTAGAAGGTATTGCATTTTCCCCAACTCAATTTCATATGACTTATTTGTTAGGTTAATATTCTATTTGGGGGAGACTATCGGATTGAGAGGTATTTGAATGGGGAGGTTGATTAATCATAAATGGCAGCTTAATACAAGTGATTTGGGCATGATTTTAGCCATATATTGCTACCCACGAATGGACAACAATATGAATAGGTGTGATGGCATGTTGGGGCATGAATGGGCTATTTGTGGTATATGAAATGACTTTGTTGTTTAATTATTGAAATAATGATGAATTTTGGATGTTACTTATGTAAGAAAATAATCAAATGTTGCTGGAATTTTATTACTTAATCATGCCTTTAAGTTGTTTGATAAAATGCCTAAGTGAAGGGCTGTATAATGTACATTGATATTGGGGTTGTTTTCAAATGAATTTTAGTGGATAATTGGCATGTTTATGTTATTTTTATTAGGTTAATTATATGAGATTAAGGATATGCATGATTGAAAATGGGTTTGTTATGATGCATATTGCTGAAAATTTTAAATTAATATTATGTAATAGTGTATGATGCATTGTCACCATAAGACTATATGGAATGAATGGGCACATTGTATAATGGAATTAGGCTTTAATTTATCAAGTTAAATTGCTATTTATGATGCCAAATTAGTGGTAAATAGATGGGTTACTGAACGGTGCAAGTTAAACAGATTGTATAATGCTAAAAGTTGCAAATTACACATGTCTATCAAGTGTTCATAAAATTCTTCAATGAGAAAAAAGTGGAATTAGGGAAATGGATTAGGACATTAATTGGCCATTAAGTGAGAAATAAAATAGAGTATTTAGTGTCTCAATTGTATTATTAAAAGTAGGATGGAAAAATGGGCAGCTATGGTAATGAGTTAAGGTGTTTGGATCAAGTGGGATGCATGTTGTATACTACCCTTCAAATGGGCAGCTATATGATGGGTTTGTGACAACTATAAGATGGATTTATTTGAATTAAATTATTAAATGGATTGCTAATATAATTAGCAAGGTTAAGACCCTTGAAGTTTGATAAATTTTGATATGAAAGGATGGGTTGTAATCCATCATTTGAT